>JAOVVB010000016.1:2077653-2090282 GCA_028570985.1 Heterobranchus longifilis
TATTTAGTTTATTTTAGTATTTTATAGTGTAGAATAGTACATTACCTTTCATTTCTAATCCTGTGTAATTATGGAATTACAACCGCAGCTTTATGCTGATTAATCTGAGGAATTTTAACCCTGGAAGATGTGATCTTATCTCGTCTTTCTGTCTGTGTGCTTTATGAATTTAATTCCCATTTACTGTCCCGAGGCAAGTTTCCTTTATGCCATGTGTCATATGCGCGCTCTCTCTCTCTCTCTCTCTCTCTCTCTTCATCTCTCTTTTAATTTTAAGGATGATTTATATTTAGATCTCTAGAAAGGGGTTATGGGATACATCTCACCACAGCTCAGTAATGAGTATGTGAAGTCACTGCTTATGGACATTTGAGCTTTGAACTTTGGTTGAGGTCCCTGGCTTGTGTTGAACTCCACCTGTCTTTTTTTCATCATTGTTTCAAGTCACTCAGTGGTTACTAGCTGTTCCTGATTTGAGTTTTATTGGCAGCCCTAGCTAATGCAACGGCTGTTTTTACATGCCTGGTCCATGCATACGTGCAGACATAAGCAATTCAATACATCTGGAATAATCTCTCTACCACAAAACCCAAGATTCACCTGGAAATTTTAATACTTTGATTGTATTAATTGGTGATTCAAGAAAAAAACAGGCTTTTCATTCCATTACAGGCTGTACATGTCATTGCACATGGTATACATGAAGCTATAAATTAAAAGATTCTCCTCCATCTTGACATAGACAGAATATTTTATAGGAACCAGATGATCAATTAAGTGTCATGACTCCCGCTTTCATTCCTCCATTAATGTTGTTCATCAATATATCAGTTCACTTCCTATTTATAAGAGTTCTTCACAAACTTCTGGCTCCGTCCCTTTATACTTCCCTATTGGTTACTTGGTCTTCTGTCTCGAGTCAGGAATCTCTAGTAATTTTTATATTGATTAATCTTGTGTTCTATTTGATCTTTGAGATTTCCTTAATGATTTACTACATTATCATTATTAGAATAATATCCAAAACATCTGCATAACTAAATGTATGAGGGGTGTTCAAGTCAAACTGGGACTTGTGATGGCATTTCTGGCGAATGAAAGTGTGAAGCCACATATGGAAGAAGAACTTCAAGCACAATACAGGAATGAGACTCTTATCCACAGTAAAACCTTTGAATGGTACCAAACATTTTAAAGAAGGCCGTATGTCTGTAAAAAATAATGATCCCGGCTGAGATGACTTGGAACCCACTGCAGTCGTTCTCAAACATTCAGCAAGTGGAACACCTGATCCTTGAAAATTGGTGGATAACTTGTTGCAAACTTACAGAAGAGGAGCATCTGTCTGTGGGAACTGTACACACAATCATTCACCAACACCACTTGTACATTACAGAAACTGGGGGAAACAGGCTGAGAGTTATTGCCACAACCACCATACAGTCCTGACCTCGCTCCAAACAATTTTCACATATTTGGGCTATTAAATGAGTTCCTTGAAGACGAGCGTTTCAGATGTGAAGCAAGCAAGTTAATCATGGCTCCATCATACTGAGAAAACCTTTTACCTTGATGAAATCCAAGCACATAAAACCCAGTGTTCCCAGGATAGGCTATGGATTCACTGGGACAGTGATAATGATAAAGTTGTTATACTGAATATGAATAAATAAAAGCACTTAAGTAGTTCTTAGCTTGAATTGTCTTTCACAGAAAAACACTGTTATAAGTCTACACGAGTCTACACTTAAAAATGTTCTTTAAATGTACTTCAGTTCAACAGTCATGTGACCATGATTAGTTTTGAAATCTTTTAGGCTTAAGTAGAACATCGTTATTTAATATAGCTCATGAAAGTGTGATCTGCTTTTTATGTTTTTCTCAGCACTCACAGGTGACGACTGCAGCCTCGAGCTGGCATTTTTGCTGGACAGCTCGGAAAGTGCCAAGGACAATCACGGCCAGGAGAAGGAGTTAGTCACTGAAGTGGTTGAGCGCCTGCAGAACATGAAGCTCCAGAGTGGAAGCAGGCTGAGTTTCAGATCTGCACTCCTTCAGTACAGCAGTCATGTGATACTCGAGCAGACATTCAGTCAGTGGAAGAGTGTGGCCAACTTTAAAGCCAACATTGCACCCATCACCTACATCGGGCAAGGCACGTATGTGACGTATGCCATCACCAACCTAACACATCTCTACCTAAACGAATCAGGAACCGGAAGTGTCAAAGTGGCTGTGCTGCTCTATGATGGAGTATCTCATCCGAAAAATCCAGACGTATTGTCTGCTGTGACCGATGCCAAGAACCAAGGGGTCAGATTTTTTGCCATTGGTGTCACACCCGCTGCCAGAGAGACGTCCAAACAGGCACAGCTGAGGATGCTGGCCAGTTCTCCACCACACAGCTACTTACACAACCTGCAGGATAAAGACATCGTTACGAAGATCATTAACGAGTTGGTGAGTCCTCAGCGTTTATGTTCTTTTTAATCCTCATTCAGGCTCTTTCCCATGGATCCAGGTCATCGCTGCAGAATTCTTAGTTTATTATTTATAATATTTGTTTATATACTACATATAAATTAATTTCACTGATGATGATGATATCCCAATGTATAAAATTATAAGTCACAACTACCAGCATACAAATAATACTTGAGACTCCATTCCATAAATGGACGCCTTCTCACAGAAATCTATATGAGCTTATTAAATTATGTTACATATTATATATACATATAGGTCTCTGTAGCTGAGCAAATACGTATTAGCACCATGTGTAAAAATATGTATAATGATATGTACTGTATACAATCTACAATCTAGCTAGCTTAATATCATTTTAACTGCAGAGTCGCAACCAGAGACGTCATGAACGAAAAAATCTAACTTTGTAACATTTTTTAACCGAGCTGTAAACGTTTATTTTTGCTGTATCGTCACAGGGCTCCTTGGGGATTTACTCACTTTTTCCTAGTGGTCATTTAAGGAACTGCACTTTGAACTTGTTTTCAGAACGTGAGGTTATGAGAACTAACACGTTAATACAAACCTATAATTTGTTTGCAGCAATGCTGTCAGAGCAGCTGTTATAGATAATTAATCAGATTAATAAATGTTAATAAAACACATTTTAACCAATCAGAATCCATAAATTAACAGTGCTGGGGTGTAATAAATTATAAGCAATATTACTGAAAAAACTAAACAATTGACACATATATTAGTTGCCTTAGTGCCTTATTGTTGATGGTTTCCCCTTCATTATCCATCTTCATCCATCTGTGTACATTGCTCTTGTCGATGGTGTCATCTCCATTATAATTCTGTAGCCTTCTGTTGATGTCGGACAGCCTGCGCGTTTGTCAAGAATTCAATTACAGAAGAACATTAAAAAGAGTTAGCTTTTTTGCATTTCTGCCAGTACAGCCCTCAAAGATGGTAGTGAATAATGTTGTTAATGTTTTATTAATGCTAAAGTTTATAGGCATCGGTGGCTCAGTGGCAGACTTTTTGCTGGCTATATGGAAGGCCTGGGTTCATTTCCCAGCTACTGAATGCAGGGCATCTTTAGCAAGCTAAATGTTTGGACGGTCCGCTGTGGCAACCCCTTAATGTGAGAAGCCAAAAGAATAACATTAATGCTAAAGTGTATCATTTATTTATTATAGACTAATGCACTAAATGATGTTAGACAATACAAGCTTAATGTAATAATATAACATTAAATATTCAATTCAAGAGACCAATCAGTTAATTACAACTGATTGAATACCTTATTCCTATTATGCAAAATTCACTTTATAGTCAATTTTAGACATTTAGATCAGTCTCCAGTCTTCCACAAAAAATTTATAAAACATTTGACCTTTCTTAGTTTTTTATTACACAAGGTTTAAACAAGCATATCAGATATTTTCCCCTAATGTGACCTCATATAAGATACTTCCCTGGCTTGAGGCTTAGCACTGCAGGTCTATAGAGGGGTGTGTCTCAGCAGTAGCTCATTTGCATAAACACTGAAATGGCATGTTTGGAAGAGGAGTGTAAGGAAATAATGGGAGTTTGAGGTGTAACAAGCACTATCTGAGAAGTATTTCAGCTGGAGCATTAACACACACTTTGGGGAAGCTCTGAGACCTTTAGTCACTTGTTATACAAATAGTCAAATATACGTAAGGAACGTTGTGCACATTGTATTTTCCACTAAATACTTCTTCAAAATGTTTATTGTGTGCCAAACAGAACATACAGGAGCCTCACCAACAGAGAGAACAAACATTGTTGTAAATAATTTATGGTAGAATGATGAATATGTTCCAGATACTCAGTAGTGCTCAAAGCACATGTTTGTTTTGAACCGAACTCCAAAATTGACTTGGGCCATTTGTAAAAGTCTGGATGGCAGCACGATCAGAGGCGTCACTGTTAGCACAGCTGCCGTGAGTCCTGCTTCCTGCTGTCAGGAGCGAGTCGTAATGACACACAAAAAACATCTGTCTATTTAATGTCTGTTTTTCTCGCTTTGAACTGGAGACGAATTTACAGTGATTTGACTGGATAAAGCTAGCACCAGGGAGAGGCCCCGGGCTATCAGACTACTCATCAGCTACTGCAGAGTCACATGTCCCTAATGGCCTTCACCGTCCTTCGTCAAGTCTTGTTGATGTCTTTTTATGCTCATTATTTAATATCCATTTTTTCAGTTGGTGTTTGTCCAGTTGACATTATTATGTGAATATAATTTTCCTAGTTCATGCTTATAGTTTCTGTGTCATGCTAAGTATTTCTGCTTGATACCACAGTAGGTGTGTTTACATGGACCCTAATGTTTCACTAATGATGGGAATAATAGCCCACTGCATCACGTAAAAACACCTCAATCGGAGTTGATTTTTTATCAGAATAAGGGGGTGGTGTAAAACTTTGATAATCAGTTTAATAGGTAAACATTAGCCATGTAAACACCTGATCTGATTGTTTCTCTATGGGCGGAATAAATACACTACCGCTCAAAAGTTTGGGATCACTTACAGATTTCTTTGTTTTTGTTTAGTGACTCATTTTCTACATTCTACAACAAAACTGTGAATTTCAAAACTATGAAATAATACATATGGAATTAGGTAATTATGTAACAACAACAACAGTCAGTTGTTATTTTAAGACATGGAGGGTCAATCTTTCTGGAACAGTTCTTGTATCCTGTATACAGGGTCACAGGGGGCCTGGAGCCTATTCCAGGACGAGATGAGGTACACCCTGGACGGGGTGTGTCCTCACTAGACCTGAAAAGGTCCTTGTACGGAAAGAAGGACGAAGAGCTAAAAAGCGATTAAAATATATTAAAAAATAACCTGCATGCTAAGTAAAATAAGTATAGATTAGGTAATTAATGGCTTTTAAAAGGTCCTGTATTAATTACATTTCTTTTATTAATTTGCTGAATTTGTGTCCTGAGTTTCATTGCCTGTCAGACATTGCTAAAAAATAAATAAAGTCAGGCCATCTTGTGGTCAACCAATTTTTTCAAACAATCTGCTTATGTTTACTACTGAGGTTTGTAGGTAAACAACACATTACTATTTTGCAAACTGTATTTGTTTCATTGCATTAAAAGAGTTTTATGTTGCATTAGTTAAAACTGTTCTATGACTTAAAAACAATTACAGTAAACAATTACAGTTAGATAGTGTTTATTCCTTTACATGCAAATATAAATGAATAATCTAATTAATTCCAGGCAAATATAGCAGGATAGCAGTTGTCAGTGAAAGAGTAACAGAGAAGGAATAAGGAGAACCAAAGAAAGAGAGGAGAGAAGATGTATAGAGACCCTGAACAGAGTGATATATTCTTCTGAAAGGTGACAGAAAGAATGAATAAAACAGTAAAAAACAAAAGACGAAACATAAGTGATAATCGCATGTGACTTCCTTTGCAAACTCCTCTGCCCACCGGCCACGCACCACCCGCCGCCCGCTGCCCAAACAAACAGAAATACTGTTCTATATACAGTGGAAAGATAAAAATATCTGAACCATTGTACAAGAAGAGGTGGTCCCTGATATGATATGATCTCAATAAGCAGGTGCTGATTCGATCTGAATCACAATTCTATAAATATTGCAATAATATCATATCAGGTGTTCCCTGGTAATCCCCATCCCTATGTGAAGATTTTGATTAATCATCTGTAACAGCAGATCTGTGGGTAATAGCAGCCACAGTTCATACATACTGTATATTAATGTGTTTGTTTTAATAAATTACTATAGTAACATCTAATCCACTGGGATTATATACATTTGCATTACAGCATTTGCCAGATGCCCTCATCTAGGGTGACTTAGATTTTTTTTTTTATTGTATGATACATTTGAGCAGTTGAAGGTTAGGGGCCTTGCTCAAAGGCCCAATCAGCTACCCCTGACCCCAGGGATGTATATGGACGGTCACTATACATACTGTAATCAAACATGGTGATGTTTTCTGTAAGGCATTTATTTAATATTTATGGAAAGTTCTAAGGTTTTCCAGTATGGGAAAGTTTTTAGTTTTTATGTATAACTTTTTTAATTTTTGAAATTCTATTTATTTATGAAATTTTTTGTAGTCTTGGTACCAAGGCAAGCTTCATTGCTTATCTGTTTGTGTTATAATCTTTAAAAAAGAAAACACAGGCTGGTGTAAGAACACAGGTACCAGGACCTGACTTCTCTCATAGACATTCCACAACATTAAATGTGACTATAACCAGATAAGATATATGATGTGTCATTCATTATTAAAATAAAACGTCATGAGAGGAGTAAAACTCTTTTATATACACACACATGGTATTGAGGTGGTGACATTACTGTAACTCTGCTTCATCACACCACGCGAGATTATTTTCCTTTAACAGGACAATAAGAAGTTTATTTCTAATTACGGATATAATAATAATAATAATAATAATAATAATAATAATAATAATAATAATAATAATAATAATAATATCAATAATAATAATAATAATAATGCACAAAAAACTTTACTGTGAGCTTAAATGTGTCTTTGGCCTTTCCAGTCACAGGCACTTTGTTTGAACATGGAAGAACATGGAGTGTAAATACATGATTGTTTAGACTTAGGATAGTGTCAAGAATCTGCATGTTTAAAATTCTTTATGAGCTCATTCTCATTTTTTTGAATCCTCTTCATTCACTGTGCTTATTTAGAGCTTCTGCCATGGATTAATTCATTAATAACTATATTACACTGGGTTCTGTTGATATGTATAGGAGTTCAGATTAGGGCTTCATGGGGGAGTACTGAGTGTTCAATACGAGTGAAGGGCAGGTATTATAGTTGTATCAGATTTCTGCCACTTAACAGCAAAATGAAACTAAAATCAGAATTATAGTTCAGTATCGTAAAAGTTATTTCAGTGTTTTTTTTTAAATAAAAGATTAATAATACCAATGGAAAATTGGTATTAAATGTTTTAATTTATATATTACAAACATACCTTTTTTTTCCACCATCTCTCACTGCTTTTAATTAAGCTTTACACCTGACACACACACACACACACACACACACACACACACACACACACACACAGTAAGTTCAGAAGAATGAATCAGACTTACAAATAATCTTCTTTATTTGAGATTTCCCATTACATCACAGTCAAAGCGTCTGAGACACATATACAGTATTTCAGTTACATGTGGTTTACGTTAGATTGGAATTTTAGTACTGTTTTATCTACATCCATGTCTGGAAAAAAAAGAAACGTTCGGAAGTGTAACTTGTGCATTTGGAAGATTGTATGATGTGTCTAACTGGGACGTTTAATAGGTCTGTGTGCACGCATGTGTATAAACAACATGATAGACGCATACTGTACAGATATCTCACTCTTTTAATAGACTCTCCTGCAGTGTTAATAAAAAGCAGGACGTTTTTGTATCTGGATGTGGCAGCGTTTTCCCCAGAGGATATGTCATGCTTGACGTGAGTTATGTAGCCTTTAGATTGAAATGCTTTGTTGTGGTTGTGGCCCTTTATATTTCTACACATGCACGAGGAAACTGTCACTGAACAACTGCTAGCCAGAACTTTCATATTACAAAAATACATGATGAACAGGATGTGGGTTTGATTTCAGCAGCTTTAGATGAGTCAGATATAATTATTCATCTTATGGAAAGTTGGCATGTTGTATTTTAATGCTCCAAGGGAAATAATGTAACTCTTAATACTGTTGATTGATATTTCTACCAGGACTGAAGGTTTTATAAAAGGCGCAGCAATGTAAAGGCTGCGTAAAAAGGTAAAAGGTCTGAATTTCCAAGAAAGGTGGAATAATGCTTTCTATTAGCCAAGCATAACAGTTTGTCTCACTCAGATGTGTTGACATGAGCTAAAATTCTGATACTGAAATCTAGAATGTGCGTTTGTGTGAATCTGACAGACTCGTATCCACTTTCTATAGCTGGGTGAAATACACGCAGGCAAAGTCAAACAGGGATGATCATGTTTCCAAACAGAGGGACGCAGATGAGGGTTAAGATTTAAAGTACCGTCAAAGCACAATGATTTTTTTTATCATTTACAATGTTAGAAAGGTGTGCATACTAGTAAAATTCCCATTGTTGATTTAACATATGTACTGTAAATATGAGTCCCAACTAGACCTATATAAACACTGTAAGGTTTTAATTCATCATTCAGGGTGTTAATTCAACACCGGAAATTTTGCTGACAGATTAATCGAGGAGTAACACAGAGAAGGTGATCATGACAATTTAATGTCATGACATGGGCTGAGACAGGACGATAACAACACTGGGAGAGGGAATTCATGACCATCTCTCACAGAGGTAATTCATCACTGAGTGGTGGCTCAAACGGTTAAGGCTCTGAGTTATCGATCGGAAGGTCAGGGGTTCGAGCCCCAGCTCCACAGGCATTCCATACTGGCTGATTATGAGCTTTCAAACTGGGATATGTGGGGAAAAAAATAATTTTGCTGTAACGTACATGTGACTAATAACTGAACCTTACTGTATCTTATGACCATTGTTTAATTGTGTGTCTCATTGACTAACAAAAAAAGGTGGACAAAGTACAAAAAACCTACACTTAAGTAAAAGTAGAGATTCTCTGTGGCAAATATTACTCGAGTAAAAGCAGAAGTCCTCCATTTACTTGTTTTAAGATTTTATAATATAATGAGACGGTTCCCATGCCCTCTGTGCCCATAAAACAATCTCCCATTGCGCTTTTTGACTCCTTATATTGTAACACTTCTTATAACTGTGTCCAGACAAATATACATCCAAACAGCTTGTGTCTGCTGGAACGCTTTTGTGTAACCAGAAAATGCGAATGTATTTCTTCCTGTCCGTCTGTCTGTCTCCGGGTCTCTCTATGACTGACATGACTGGTTCTTTCGATGTATGAGACATGTATGAGAGAGGGCACCTGACCAAAAGTTTAATATTCTCTCTTTGCTGATAATAAACAGAGATCTTCAGACATCATGCGTGTGTGTGTGTTTCTCTGTCTCTCCTACAGATTGGGGGCCGGTTTGTAAATGTATCGCAGTGCAGCGGACACAACAAGCGATAATTCTCTTTTTGTCAATTCATCTTAAAACTAATTTGAACACTCTTCATTTTATACCTAAAACTTGTGTACTTGAGTAAAAGTATAGAAGGACTCACTTTCAAATTTACTTAAGTATCAAATGTACAGGGCTTGTTTTAGATCACTTGTATTAGATCACAGTCTCTCTCTCTCTCTCTCTGCTTTCCGGTTGTGAATGTGCTGTTTTTGTTGCTGTCTGCAACCAGGCCCGCTTCTGAATCCAAACACCTCTACATTATTAGGCGTGTCTCTAAGGAAAGGCAAGTCATGCAATTAAACATAATAGTCAGCAGGTGGCGAAATTCCTGCTTCAAATACTACACATCACTGTGGTTAGGAAACGAAATGCCATGTGAAATGTCCTTAAGTAAAAGTATAGATATTTACTGTGCTTTTAAGTGAAGTCAAAGTAAAAAGTGTCCTCTACTTAACTACTCAAGTAAAGTAAAGTTACGTGAATACATATCTACTTATGTACAACTCCGTAAACAAGTGTAAACAAAGTAAAGAGTGTCCGTACATGGGAACAGCGTCATAAAAAGTATCACACAAGATTGTACTTTTTACTCTTTTTTTAAAAAAACGTCTGCCTGTCTTCTAAATAAAAGCCATTGTCTGTATCTGTCTCTGCCAACTGACAAGTGATCTTTCTGAGATCTAAACACCCCATAGATCATCACTTAAGAATAAAACAGTAAACTGCTGTTAAACATTATAAATGTGCCTGGGTTTTCCTAAGGGTCAGAGTGAGCAGAGCTTAAACATATTCTACGTACAAGCCATTCAACGAATATAAATCTTCATAATGTCCTCATACATTTTGATTTCCTTTTGAAATACTAAAAATTACTTCTATCCCATGCATTCATTCATTTCTACAGTAAGTGATGGTTGGGTGACAACCATCACATTGGGTAACGGATTCCATTGTTTCTAGAGAAATGTTGTTTTTTACAGAACTAGCCCAATACTCAACCCTCCTCCTTTCTCATTCATTCTTTGGGACCAGCAAAAGCAGAGTGATTTTATATGGGTATAGGGCTAAGGGCCCAGCAATGGGAACCTGATGGTGATGGGGTTTGTGGGCCCCAACCTTCCAATGTGCAACAAAGAGTTCAACCACCTGAACCTATATACTGCCTCAATGTTGCCAAATTAGCCTAGTTTAAAAGTCATGAAGATCTTGTCTGTGTGGGGAACCCTGTCTCTGTATGGGTTTCCTCGAGATTCTCTAGTTTCCTCCCACCTCCCACAAACATGTGTCAGTAGATATACTGGCTATACCAAACTTCCCCTAGTTGGATGTTTATGTCTGGTAATGTACGTGCATTCTATACAGGGTCTGTTTCTGTTTTATGCCTAGTGTTCCTGGGACAGGGTCCAAATTCACAGTAAGCCAGGAATGGATGATCTGTTTAATATCATGGTTTTAATATGCATTTTCGAATATGCAAGATTAAGCTAAAATGTTATGGCTAAACTGTAAACGTTAGCACATTTGTGAAACCTATCACCCAGGTTGAAAATCACCCAAAATCCACTTTATCTGATTTGATTTGTTGAATTATATTTATGAAGACAACAGTTTACATCATGATTTATTCTAACATTTTATTGCATATTGTGTGCATCTGGCATCTGTAAGGTTCTCATTCTCAGGTTCTAGTCTGACTGTGTTCTTTACTTGGCTCAGCTATACTTTTTCCTTTTTATAGCTTAACTCACTTTATAAAACCATTTCTCCAGAGAAAGATCTTTTATAGACGTTTCTTTTTTTACTTCCTATTGTTGCTGTTTCTAATTTTCTGACATGCCGAAACATTTAAAATAAAGATAAAGAAAGATTGAAGACGACCTACATACTGTATTTTCTCACTCCATGTGGCTGACATCTGCTTGGAATTTGCACTTTTTTTCCTTCATATCCGTATCTGGATATTGCTACAAATGCTAAGGCCAAAACTAGTTAGTTTTGATACAGGATTAGCCTTTTTTTGCCAGTATATTAACCACAATTAGCAATTTTGAGTGACCAAATGTCCCATAATTCACTTAAAGTCTAAAATCTAAACCTAAAACGCTGATAAATGTGTAAAGAAATCAAACATACTGTAAGATTAGCCCACAATTTTTAACAAGTAGCTAGCGGATTGTGTGAGATTGGCGGATTTACTGAGTTCTTATTAACACTTTGGTTAGTTGTTACCCTATAGTTATTACGCTATCACAAACCACACTCACTTGTTATGTGATGATGAATGTGACCTGTTAGCGTTACACTTCTTGTATCAAGACCTAGCATACACTATAAGAATATACAGTATCATATACAGTATCACTTCAACATTTGGGTATTCAAGTCAGAATTTAAAATATCTAAACAAACACTTGCTAGGGGAAATGAGAGTGTGTTTTAAGTCACTTAGATGTCTTTTTTTTTTTTTTGTAAATCTAATACATGCAGAGACCTGATGAGGCATGATATTCTGCTTTTAGCATTCGCACATGGAGTTTGTTCACTCTGAGTCAGTGCGTATAATTCCACAGCAAACTGAATCAAAAGTTAATCCATGACATGATGAGACTAGAGAGAAAGAGAGAGAATGAGTCAGACTGAAGAATCTGTAATGAACTTATGAACTTTATTGCATCAGTTATCTAAAAGTAATACAATATTTGATTAATAACATTATGCCTTTGTCAAGTAAAAAAAAGATCCATTCCAAAGATTTACAGTTTGTTCTCTTACACTATAAAATAATTCGGGATAAAGAACTTTACAAGGAGAAGTTTAATTACAAATATTCAAGATTCCTAAGTTCTCCCACGCCACCCAACTTCTCCGCTCCCTGCATTGGTTTCCTCTAGCTGCCCGCATCAAATTCAAAACCCTGATGCTTGCCTACAAAGCTAAAAATGGACCTGCTCCAATACATCTTTTAACGACGAATCAAGACATATTTGTTTCTTCAGTAACCCAGTGTAAA
>JAOVVB010000016.1:2140910-2168232 GCA_028570985.1 Heterobranchus longifilis
CAGTGTGTGTTTTTTTTTTTTTTTTTTTTTTTTTTTGCCCCTAAATTGCGTGTATCTGCATGAGGACTCTTGTGTTTGAATGCATGCAAATGTTAAGCCTGTACTGCCATTCAAACACCTAAGCCTGTCTTTCATGTAGTTATGGTTCAGACCACACCCCTTTCTCTCTGTTTGTGTGTTTAGCGATGTAGGTAGGTGATTCAGTCAGCATCTGTCTTATTGGAGTCATTACTGCTCTCCAGTGCGGCTGTACAGCGATGAGACTCGTGTAATGTCAAGCTCACATGCAGCATAAAGGAATGCTGAGGGACTTGTGTGTTGGACAACGTGGTTACACCTGTACAATATCATAAACAATAGAAATAATGACGCTACAAATGATCCTTATTCATCGGTGACTCCCAGAATCATTACTGCACTGATTAGGTATTTGAGAAACATTGATTTCATTATTGGTTAACAATTAATCCTGATCAGTTTGTTTTGATTAATTAGATGGATTAATATTCATTTTCATATTACTGATTTATAGTTAATCCGATGCTTCAATATTACTTCCATAAATAGCTTTAGTGTTTTGAATATTGTTTGACAGAGATTAGCTTTAAATTATATTGTGCAGGTTGTTTTTGTGTCATAAACCATTACAGAATGAATGTATTATTTAAGGCAATATCCAGTTTTTATTGTAAATGTGCAATTCGAATCATGTGAATTTGAGTGTTCGTCTTTGTTCGTACAAAGTTGCGTTCTTTTTCCGCCCCACTGATCTTGTGCACCACACCACCCACCAGTCCAGTAGGTGGTGGTATACCATCAATCTCCCCATAAACTCAAAAGAAGAAGCAATGATACTCTCGCAAAATGAGAGTATCTCGTTAGTAATTTGCAGGAAGTTGCAAGCAGTTTGTTTTTGTCTGCAAAATTTGTTGTTTTTTAAATGAATTTAGTTTTGGACCATTTAACTTTTTGTCCACCAAATAATAATAATAATAATAATAATAAAAAGTAAAAAGGTAGCCTATGAACAGTGGAACCTCATTGTACGAATGCCATTGTTTTGAATTTTCGTATTTTGCATTTTACGGATTTTTGTCAGCTAAAGCTGTTTCGAAAGTCAACACACAATACCAGCGTTCAAAATCTATGTGATTTATTTATTTATTTATTTATTTATTTTTAAATATTGCTAATATTTGAGGGTGGCTGCAAATTTTTGACCTTAAGAACTTCCAGAACAGATTCGTATACGGAGATTCCGCTGTAAAATTCTGGATTGGACTGCGATTTCAGCAATCTTTTAAGATTATTACTAATCACATTGTACAAGATGATCACCAGTATTTTATCTAATACTTTCTATGCGTTACCATGTTTCGTTTGCGTGGCCGCTGCCACTATCTTTTTTTTGTAGCTATAGTATGAGTTTTTGCCTTCTCATATCCCGTCTTCTATGGTGACGTCTAGACGAGCATCGTTGCAGCTACCAAATTCTTTTTTTTTTTGGGTCTTGTAATTTTGTTACACAACCATACACAGTATGATATGCAGTAAAAAAAAGCTTAATTAACTGTCTGTGACCTAAAATTTACAAAGTAGCAGAATAAAATAGAATTAAAATAGAAATGTACCACTTTTAAATAGAATAGAAAATAGTAACATACATACGTACAGTAAGTAAGTAAGAACGAATGTCTTTAGTAACAGAGAACATGACGGCATATGACCAAAATTATGTGGACAGTATAAAGTCCTTGTATACTGTAGGTTTAAGCTTCACAGTGCGACTATGCACATGATCACTGAACATGTTTGTGTTGTGGTGAAAAAAAAAAAAATCTGCTCATGATCCAGATCTTAACCGATATGGAGGTACGTCTAGGCTTGGGTTTTCACGGCTGCTTCTGAAACAGGCTTTCCAATCTTCATTGCCTGTCAATTTAAAGTCTAACTAGGAGGAAGCCAATGACCCAAAACATTACCAACTCAACAAAGGGCTTCAGCAAGTGCAAGGTTTAAGACAGATGCTGAAAACAACCTACTGCTAATTAAAGCTGTGGTAAGAAAGTATCGCACAGGAAGAAGACACCAGTCTGATGACGCCAGCGGGTTGCTGGTTTTATGCAGTTATCGCAAACGCGAGATATGCAACCAAGCATTAAGTGTTATTTGCTTTTAATCAACTTTCACGCTATGTTCCAGTACTTTTGCTCACCTCAAATTCCAGTCGTCTGCCACTAAAGTTAGCACATTTTATATTTAAATACCAGGCAATTTATATTTAAATCTGAAATCTCAACTTCACCGTTCGATCCATCGTGTACCAAGAAATGCGAGAGAATGTTCATTGCTGTCCCAATACTTTTGGAAGGATCGGTTTCTGTATTCAGGATTTGCCCCATGATGGAGGCGGTGTTGAAGGAATGCTGTTTCATTTTCGTTAGGTGGGTTGCGATTAACCGTCGGTCCATTTGCTGTGTATTCAAACACACCCATTATTTATTTATACTTGGTATCTGGGGAAACGTAATGTGTGTTTGTGGTCAGGCAGCTGTTAAACAAACGCACGCCGTGCCTCCAACATGATCGGGAAAAAAGTTCAAGATTTAACAGGAAATGTTTTTATGATTTGTGTTAAACGTGTTAATTACTATAATGGCACCAAGTCCCAGATTTCACCTAACAAAGGCAAATATATCATATTTCATTTCCTTTAAGTCTGTTTTTAATACTGTGGTACGTTTAGTTGTGATTGCATAGCGCAATGAAGTTCATAATCGAGGTTTATTTGGAGTCATTTTGGACACTGAGACCCTCTCGTACACTCATCATTTATGTGACGCAGTTCACCTCCAGATTGTTCAGACAGAAATTTAGTCTAACTTGTTAACTTGTGAAAGAGATACGGAGGTGCAGTCCTGACCTTGCTCTAAGCCATTTCCACATGTTTGGGGCATTAATGGAGTTCCTGGGAGGCTAGCGTTTAGAACAGGAACAGTCTGATCATGGCTCAGGCGTAATGAGAGAACTTTTTACGTTGATGGCGTCCAAGCACTAGTGAAACACTGGGATAAGTGCATTAGTGTAGCAGGAGATTAGATTATATTGAGAAATAAAGTGAGTTTTTATTCGCATTACTGTGTTCTGTTGTTCTCCACTATCAAAAGTCTCGGTTTGACTTGAACGCCTTTCGTCTTGTGCATCATATCTTTAATACAAACTGGTAGCTTTGACATTTGTAATAAGCACTTGTTTTAGGGATTGTGGTTGCTCTTGATCAGTAGGTCCATATATGAACCCCCGGTCGCGTCCCTTTTGCTAGGAAAAATCTGATGGCATCTTTTTAAATTTTTGTATTTTATGCGTCCGAGAGCTTTATGGAAAGGCGGTTGAATTATCAATAGCGCACTCAATCGATGACTGTGCCACTGTGTTGCTCTTTATCTGCCTCCTTGAAACCAAAGTGTTTTCAATCAGCTGCACTGACTTTACCTTGTTGACCGGAGTCTCTCTTTCCGCTCTCTCTTCTCAAGCCGAACCAAAGATTTCATGAAATAAAATGGTTCATTTGCTAGCGAAACCCATCACACTGCTAAGCTAAAATTGATGTAGATTAGCTCTTTTGGCTCTTCTTCTATGGCAGTCATACGTACCACTTTTATGACGGGATGCGCATGTGAACGATCTTGCTGTTTAGGATCTTTGGCTGATCTTTTACTGTAAAGAAAACGGAATTATAATTGGATTTATTACACCAAACGAAAACCGTTATTGCGGCACAACAATCATTTAATCTCGATTATATTGTTTTCATAATCGTTGGACGCCAGTAATCATTAATAAAGTTCAGTTAATTGTTCGGTGCTTCACAACTACTGCTGACTGGATGCTTTTTGTTCCACACATTATTCTGGAGACTGTTAGTGAGTAAAGCAGGTTCTGAAATCCTCGAACCAGCCTGATCAAGCTATGGTCACTGAGATCACGTTTTAACTCCATGTTCTTATAAGTATGTTCTGGGTTTTAAAGGTTCCATATTATGCTCTTGTTTTATTATCATTATTATTCTTATTATTATTAACAAGTCTTAAGATTTCCCCTTTGTGGAAGTGCATTTTTCCAGCCAATCAGAAGACAGGAAATGGGACAATGTCCATGAGTTGGAATGATGTCATACCAGTTGGAAAATGTGAATAGCTGGTACAGTTATGGTCATGGACAAAAATGGAATAATGACAGGATGGACTGGATGTTTTTTGAGTTTTGTCTGTATATATACACATGTACTGGAGACCGATGTAAATGTCCAGAAATTATGCAAAAGTGAATTTTTACATAATAGATGCCCTTTAACTAAAGTTCTTGGCCTGTTTTCTTTTTTTTCTTTCCCCAACTGCTAATTTTACAGAAGGATAAATGTTGACGATCATGACCATCCGATTGATGAGAAATGATTTGAATAATTAGAGATGTCCCTTTTTCTTTGCTGATCAGGGGAAAGTCCTGTTGAGTTCTCTAATTGTTTCCCAGACTGCCGTACTCTAAGTACCGAGTGGAGGAAAAGTAAAAAGACATCGAAAGTCCATATTTATAATACAAATGTAGGCACCGGTGCCGTCAACCAGTTTCCTCAGATAGCTGGGGATGGAATGCACATCCTTCTGAAGGAAGACATTTGGAATATTGCTGAGAACCTCCTGAATCCGTGCCTCCAAGTCATCTAGTGTGCGAGACTTTGTCCTGTACTCCTCCAAATCACATGGAGTGAGATCTGGACTTCTTGGAGGCTATTGATGAGGTCTGTGTCGTCCCAGCCAGTCGTGGTCCAACCGTGCACGCACAGCAAGAGCAAAATGGGACGGTCCACCATGGGATAGTGCTACCACTTCTATACCCATTAAATATCGCCATTAAATTTTTATCCACCCTGTATATAAAAAGTAAAATCCTGATTTACAGCATGGATTCCATGCTCACCTCTGCAATGATAAGAAATATAATTTAGGTTTGTAGGTGACCGAGTGTGAGTCCCTTTATTAGCTTTACTTCCGTGTTCCTGTGACACGTTTAACAAGCAGCTCTGTGGTTGCAGCGCTCGACTCCACACACAGTTTTGTACTGTGGTTTTTAAAGAGGCATATTCGTGGAGCCTAATGAACAGTAGTGGGTTGCCCTTGACTGTTGGCCCTGCTCCAAGAGCCGAAGTTGGCATTGAGGAACTGTTTGTTTTTCTCTCCTTGTTTATTAATGAAGAAAATGCGCTGCTGCTTGAGGCGCTCTCTCTCTAACCCTGCCCTAAAGCAGGTTCTCAGAAGGCGGCTCCACCCTTGTCGTTACTTGCTATTTGTTTTTTTTTGTTGTTTTTTTTGTTTTTCCGTGGCCTGATTTCTTTCTCTCTCTCTCTCTCTCTCTCTCTCTCTCTCTCTCTCTCTCTCTCTCTCTCTCTCTCTGAGTGTGTGTATATTTGTGGCCCTCAGGTGCTGGCAGTTGAGTGATCCGTGGGAGACGTTTAGCTGAAAATGTAATACAGAGACACGAGTATCAGGTTTGTCGTGTGTCTGTGTGTCGCACTGTAGTTAACGTTTGCACTCATGGAGTCTCCATTCGGACCGTTGTATAGGATCAGTTTGGAATTCTCACCAATTTGCTCACTCCTGGGTGGCGGGACGACTTTTAGAGATCTCCCTCAGTTTGGTGCTTAACATTTTGACACGTTTTCTACTGTAGATTGTTTCAGGAGTGTTGAGTCCAGTAGTACCCATAGATGGTAGGGATGTAATGATGTTTTACACCATGTGTGATCTGTAAACCCGAGCTGTGTGTATGGGTGTGTGTGTAAGTGTTAGTGGAGGGTTGTAAAATCATTAAAGTGGATTTTTTTTTTTCTTCTTGTTTTTTGTTACAGCAGAATTCAATGCATACCCGCAGTGCACTTTATCATCAAAGACAAAAACTGGAAAAATCCTGTCCTGATAAGTGTCATAATTGTGTATCTATTCATTTAAGTGTTGACTCAGCTCTCGGTATCTGTCCACCGTCTTGCAAGTTCAGTGTAAAATGAGTGTTATTACTGACTGACGAATTTTATTTCCATAACCACAGAAATACTGCAAATCCCCTTTATTTCCTCTGATCTTTTTTTCATGCTGATCTTGTAATTTAAACTCCAGTCCTTTAGGTGGCAGTAGTGCCCACGTAAACTTGAAGAAGAAGCAGGAGATCTTTGTGGAAGTCAAATGCAGTTTATAAGAATTAGACCAACGGTTATCCCAAAGTTCCAGGATTTTTTTTTTTTCCACCTAGAAAAAGAAAAAGGGCTGATTTTCCCACAGTCGAAGTTCGGCCATTTTTGGTAAAAAAAAACCAAAACAAGAAACATTTCCAGAGACTGTGTGAAAATCTCTTTGGAAAGAATTATCTCGAAATCACAGGAAAATTAACCTCTTCAAATCCGCCCTCAAAAATCATCCCGATAGTTTATAATGGGAGGTTTGCGTGTGGCCGGAATGAATCAGCAAAAAAAAACAACACATCACCTATATCAAATCAGAGACACGGGTGTCCTGCGTCCTCCAAAAAAAAAAAAAAAAACAATGAGGAAGATTGGGAGCAATCAAGCTTTGTTTGAGAACTGCAAAATACCAGATTTTGTCATAGGAATGAATGCATTATGCACTCTGACAGATTTTTAACTAAAAACGTTTTTGCTCCACTTTGGGTTAAAAAAAAAAATGTTCCTGCACTCAGTTTTTGAAATACGTACATGACATTTGACGGGACACAACCTGAAAACTTCCTCGTCTTGAACAATCCACATTACGTACATTAAGTAAAAAAGCTTGTTAAATTCTGTCTGCGAGTTTCATGTGCGGGGGGGAGGGGCGGCTGCAGCGATTGGCCCAAGCCACGCCCCCTCAAAACCCACACTCGCATCCATGAAATTAAAGACAGTATACACACTCGTACCACTTATAACTCTATGCTCTAGAAACGAGCCGTGTTCACTGTTATTGTTCAGGAAAAGGTGCATTTTTGTTTTTGTAGCATTTCAAAATGGATTTAATCACATCTCTTAATAAACATGAGCATTAATAAAGCTTAGATAATATTCGAGACCAAACCCAGCAGCGTCATCCCCATTTCATGATGATTGTACAAAGCCTTCTTTTGTTTCATCCATGTTTCTAAATAACCAAGCCAGATCTCTGCTGTCACCACTATTTCTTTGTTAGGTTTCTTATTCATAACGTAACATAATTTTCATAATGTTTATTGTAAAGGGAGGAGTTTGCCTATAAATGATGGAAAAACATGGTTTAACTTTTCTCTGACTCATTTAATGAAGATAATTCCCAGCTCCACTTATAGAGTCAAGAGTTCTGATATATGCACCTAATCGTGTTCTCTTTCTCTCTGTCTGTCTGTCTTTGTGTGTGTGTCTCTCTTCCTCTTAGATCATAGAGTGGTGTCCCGTTGCAGTGCAGAGACAGCCATGGCCACGGCTATATCGTGACACACAGAGACATGGTGAGTACTGCTGCTGCTGCTGTTGCTGCTCCAGAGCCATGTCAAACAAAGGTCCCTCTGCAGGGGGCCTGCTGTGAGAGACAGAGCCATGTGTGAGAAAGTGGGATGGGGGTTGGGGGTGCTGAGAAAAGCAGGAGTGCACGAGAAAGAGGAATAGCTTCACTGTGTAAACGAGATTCCTAGCGCTCAAGCGTTTCCAGCAAATCCATCTTTTCAGTCAGGTCCGACTCGCACCTGCCTGGTCGTTAATATTGTAAGTAGCATCTTGACTGAGGACTGATGTCAAGGCAGGAATCCCCAAAACGTGGATTCGATTGTAGACATCTGTTGTGAATACTATAGCTATGGAAGGAGTAATATTTGGATGGCAGAGGATCGAGCATTAGGGTGGAAAAAAAAAAGAAATGGCCAAAGGGGTGGGTTGGATTGGAGTAACCCCTGTTTAAGGCCTCCAAATACTTAACAATCCAGAGATCTCAGCATGTGTGCATGGGGAAGGGGAAAAGAAGCATTTCGTGGACGACGGAAAATCGCTTGGCCCCTATGGCTACGCTAGGCCTCTTGCCTCCTTCCTTTACTTCTTTTCTAGCTTCAATTTGCTAAATATTGTCCATTGAAGAAGTTTTTGTGTACTTTAGGACTTTCGTACAGCCTTCCTGTTTAAATGAAAGTACAGTCTTATTGAGCTTGCTGTTAATACACAATGAGGTTGTGTGATGCAGCCCATCACGAAGAGGGAGTTACTGTTACCACTAAAATGTTTTATTCCACCTCAAGGTGCATCGGTGAGATTATTTGTTTTTCCCCTAGAGTTCGGTCTCGAACAGTTAGCTGGGTTGTACATTTGAATGATTTTCAAGCACTGTCACAAGTCTCTGTTTCTAGGATCTGCAGTTGCCCATAGAGTTTGTGTAAAATTACAGTAGTCGCATCCAGAAACAAAAACGGATTCCAGACTTGGAGGTCTGTGCAATTTCACTAATGCCTGCATTGAGCAAAGAAAACAACTAGGGAGATTGTTGACTGGAATTGGGTCAAGCACTGTCCTTAAAACCTGGAAGGATGGTGCTGAGCTGTCAACCTTGTGGAAGAAATATGATCGGAAGAAAATTATGAATGGAGGTCACTTAAACCCTTGGTACAGGCCTGACAGGGTATGTATTTTTTTTTGGCCTGACAGGGTATGTATTTTTTTTTGGCCTGACAGGGTATGTATTTTTTTTTGGCCTGACAGGGTATGTATTATAGAACAAAATGTCATACACTAAGGTCAATTATGTTATAATTTTGTGGATCGTCTATGAATGAAGACGATTTTATCATCACTTGCTTTGGATCAGCTATAAATCTGTGTTTCCTGGTTGTTCAGGGTGTCTGTATTTAAAGTGCATGTCCGTTCTCATAAACTCTCTAAAAATCACCAACCAAGAACCTTAGCCTCCTGAGCCACCGCTACCCTCTGAACATTACAAATTGCCAACAGTGGAGACTTATTCCTAAAATGATTAAGCACCAGCCATAAAACTACCTTGTCTTATGTGACCTATAAAAAATATCTTATTTGAATGGATGCAACGAGTTCTAGAGCTGCTGTAAGAGAAATCAGCACTTTCTAATGTATCAGATTAGAGAATTCAGTAGCATTGTGATAATACAGTTCAACACAAAACATTGCATTTTTACACAGGGGTTGTGATTGGTCGTTAAGTGATGTGATGCAAAGTTGTAAAGGAACTAGCTTTGGAAGGTAAGCTATATATAGGACTATTAGATCCCCCCCCCCCCCCCATGACCTCATATTAGAAGAGCCCCTCCCCCATATTGTTTTTCAGTTCTGCAGGGGCGAAGCTCAGCACTAGCAGATTTGCATAGACACTGAAACAGCAAGTTTGGAGAAGGAGTGAAAAAAAAAAAAGAGCTTTAATATATTTTTATGATGCTTTAAAATGCTTTTTTTTTCCTGTAGACACACTTTGAGGGAGTTCTGAGACCTGTTTTAAGAAATGGTAAAATATGGGACTTATAGAATATAAATCGATCAGATAAAGTTCTCATGTGTATGTATGTGTATAAACGTACAGATATGAGCAATAGTATTAAAATTAAGGAAACCGTTTTTGTTTTTTTTCTCTTCTTTTCTTATTTGATCATTATACATCTTGTCTACTTTATTCATTAATGGCTTATGGGCATGAGAAAGCTTCTTAATTGGATACCTTTAGGCTATAAATCTCAACAATGGTCTGAAACGCAAAACCACATAAATGTGAGGGTGCAAAAACTAACACTAGTTCACTGGTGCAAACTAATTGAATTTTTTATTTTCTGCATCTAAACCCGATTTGGGCTGTTATATGTTGGTAGTTCAAGCCTGCCCTGTTCTAGTTCTTTAACATAGCCTTTGGCTGTTTTGTGGACGGCATTCAAGGAATCTCTTGGCTTGTATTGGGTTTAGTTGACCTACGAAGCCAAGCTGGTTAGATCGTGTCGGTTCTGTGGGTCTGAATCCTGCCGTAAGCTCTCCGAAGCCAAAATTATTCTCTTTAACATTACTTCAAGGTGTTGTGTCAGGATGCATAAACCTGTGGGAGTTGGGAGTGTGCTGAAATGGATTTCTTTTTTAACCACCTTATGTTCTCTCTGTCTCTCTCTCTCTCTCTCTCCCCTTTTGAAATGGCAGCTGAATTCTCGTATGAGGCTCATACAAGAGACTGCCTCTTACCAGTAAGGGGAAGTGGGGGTGAGGTATTGTGAACGGACACAATTGCATTTTGATAGCACCAGAAAATGGGAGATAATGTCCGCTAAACTCTTTATCTAATAGACGGAGAACACACATGTTCACGCTGATGTGTGTTCTGGACTACTAACATCATGGCTTTTTATTTGACTTATATTCCACAGTTACAGCTGGAAGATAAATAACATGGTATTTGATGTGTATCCTGGTCTTTAGGGTTATTTAACATGTCTAGTTGGGAAAATTTTACACATTTTTTTTAACTGGTGGTTGAACACAGTATTTCTCCCTCAGTTCAAGTTTTATTTACACAGTTCTGGTGGCACAATCCAATGTTTGCCTATACACTGATGAGAGGCGTTCAGCTTCCCATCAGTATCGGCACTAACCACCGAACACGAAAGTTCATGACCAGTTTACAGAAAGTGTTTTAGAACAGCGATCCGTTTTGTGAGCAGCTCTCTGTGAAAATAAAGATGGCGGAGGTGGAACGTGAGCAAGCCAATTCAATCCGGTGTTTATGAAATTGATCGCGGAAACCCGATTCTTCAAGTAAGTTATCAGAAGGCATTGAAGGACTCTGGCTAGTAAGAATACGTAAGCTAATGCTAGATTACCGCTGGGTTGTCGGTTACCGCGACATGCAAAATAAACCTCATTGGTTAAAACTTTAAAAAATTTTAATCGGTTAACGAGTATTTCCGTTTCCGTCTAGGGATGAGAAGATCTCATCTTTTTCGGTCTAAATATAAGCTCAGCTGATGTTTCCGTTATCTTGTAGATACAATGAGCCGATCACGGACACGCCTGTGCACATCAAAACTTGGCAGGACCGGTGAGGACGGATAGCACAACACCGGCAGTGAGCCATCAGACTGTCCAAGTGTACACCCATAGCAGTTAGCTAAAGGATAAAGAGCGAAGAGATGGGATTTATTGAGCCAGATAAACACACCTGGTGATTGTTCGGGATGTTGGGACTTTTCTCAGACAAGCTCCATCAAACAGAAGACCAGTTTACACTCGCATAGACCACTTATGTGCAAAATTGTTCAACTCAGTGATTGATTGGCTCTACTGTTTAATAGTGATGGGTCGTTCATGAATGATTTGTTCTTTTTGAATGGATCTTTAACATGCCTCAGATGAACGAGTCGTCTCGGAGAGTGATTCGTTTATTTTCTATTGGGCGCGCATGCGCAAAGCATCGCACAACCTATGTATGTTATATACAGGAAACAGTATTGAACGATTCTCAGCAATAAGTCTTCAAGTCTCGAGTCACTAAGTTCATCCTTTTTATTTATTTACTTTTCTCTCTCTCGTTTACAACCAGATGTTCACTTATGTTTCACTCAACACTAGGGGTCTTAGAGATTCTATTAAAAGAAAGTCTATTTTTCTTTTTTGTAAAAATGAAAAAGCACAATGTTTTCTTTTCCAAGAAACTCATTCTGTTGACTTAGACGAGAAATTTTGGTCAAACCAATGGGGAGATAAAATATTTTTTTCTCATGGTTCTAATAGGTCTGCAGGAGTTGCCATACTTTTAAATAATTTCCCTGGGAAGATTCTAACCACTGTTAGGGATACTTGTGGTCATTGGATAATTTGTGTTTTTGTAATAGATGAAAATGTTTTGATTTTGGGAAATATATATGGATACAATAATCATAACCAAAACAAAATTTTAATGTCTGAGGTTACAACAGTTGTTAAGGATCTATGCCATAGGTATCCTACTGAAGATTTTATTTTTGGGGGGGATTTTAATATGGTGATGGACGATTGGCGTGATAGATCTCCTTCAAAATATCTGAGACACCACTACAATCCCATATTGCTTGACTTCTGTAGTGTGTTTAAATTGATGGATGTATGGCGCACTAAAAATCCAAGTATTCAAGTTTTCACATGGTTTAAACCTGATGGTTCAGTCAAATCCAGATTAGATTTCTGGTTAGTCTCTGAATTTAGATCTGGTATGGAGTCAGATTCTATAGTTTCTGCTGCACCCTTAACTGATCACTGCATAGTTAAGCTTATTCTTAGACCTGCAAATGCTTATCAAAGGATAAAAGGTTACTGGAAATTTAATTCAAACCTTTTGCATAGTGAACCCTTCTGTCACGAAATTATAGCTATTATCAATAATATAAACGGAGACTCAGATTTTAAAACTTATAGAGAGAAGTGGGAATATTTAAAGTATAAAATACGTCAGATCTCCATATTTTATGGTAAATTATTAAGCAGGAATAGTAAAAAAAAAAGAATTAGAAATTATTAAAGAAATAAATAGCATCTGTATTAAATCTCTCTTAAGTGAAAATGATAAACAAAAGATACTTCTCCTCCAATCCTCGTTAGACAACATTTATGTGGACAAAGCCAAAGGTGCATACATAAGATCGAGAGCAAAGTGGATAGAGGAAGGGGAAAGGAGTTCAGCATATTTTTGTAGACTGGAAAAAAGGAGACAAGAACGTAACAGTGTTAAAGCTTTACTGATTAATAATCAAGAATGTACAGATCCTGGAAAAATTGCTAAGGAAATTTATTGTTTCTACAATAATTTATATTCCTCCTTTTATTCACATACAGATGCTGATGCTTTCTTTGGTCGTGTTAAGGATTGGATTCCAACAGTAGATGAGAGTTTCAGAAACGCTTGTGATGCAGATATTAGTATGGAGGAAGTGGAAAGAGCAGTGAATTGTTTATCATTAGACAAATCGCCTGGCTCAGATGGATTAACAAGTAATTTTTATAAGCATTTCTGGAAGTATATTAAAGACCTAGTTTTTAATATGTTGAAAGAAATATCAGAATTCAATATTCTTCCAACTACTATGAAGCAAGGCACTATCACTCTTATCCCTAAATCTGGAAAAAATCCTAAATTAATAGACAATCTTAGGCCCATAACCCTGCTTAATAATGATTATAAAATTTTAACTCAAATTTATGCTAACAGATTGAAAACCGGAATTTCACAGATTATTTCAGAGACACAGTCAGGTTTTTTAAAAGGACGCTCAATCCACAATAATATCCGACTTGTGCTTGATTTACTGGATTACAATTATTTAGTTGAAGATGGTTTCATTTTATTTCTAGATTTTTTTAAAGCTTTTGACATGATTGAACACAAATTTATATTTCGCACTTTAGAAACATTTGGTTTTGGAGAAAATTTTATTAATCTAGTTAAATTAATTTATAAAGACACAAATAGTACAGTTATGTTACCAAATGGTATGTCTCCAAGATTTTCAATTAACAAAGGAATCAAACAGGGTTGCCCCATCTCTCCCCTGCTGTTTATTGTTGCAGCAGAGATGCTTTCCATTCTTATAAAACATTCTGAGTTTGAAAAGCTGACAGTATTTGGAAAACAGTTAGTCATCAGCCAGTTGGCAGATGACACAACCATATTCATGAAAAATATTGACCAAGTTCCGAAAATTCTCCAAACCGTTGAGTTTTTTTCAAGGGCTTCTGGTTTAAAGTTAAATCTTACCAAATGTGAATTATTACCGATTCATAATTTTCCTCTATCAACCGTTTACAATATCCCTGTTAAACACACTGTTAAATACCTAGGTATACATATCACAAAGGATAATACTTCACTTAATAATCTCAATATTTGGAATACCTTAGATAAATGTAAGTCATATTTAAACTTGTGGTCTCAAAGAGACATTTCTATTATTGGCAGAATTTTACTTACAAAAATGGAATGCATCTCTAGACTCATTTACCCAGCCTACTCAATCTCTCTTCCTAAAAATGCAATAAAAGCTATAAACCAAGCTAACTTTAGTTTTATTTGGAAAAGAAAAACGCATTACATTAGAAAAGGAACGATGGTCAAAGAATATGAAGAAGGAGGTCTAAAAGCCCTTGACATTGAATGCATTAATGGTACAATAAAAATAAATTGGCTTAAATCCTTTATAAAAAATGAAAATAGTTTTTGGTTTCATATCCCCACCCAAATATTTATGAAATTAGGAGGTATCCATTTTTTCCTTAGGTGTGATTATGACCTTAAAAAACTCCCTGTTAAGTTATCAGTGTTTCATCAACAGGTTTTACTTTATTGGAAAATGATCTTTAAGCATAATTTTAGTCCCCATAATGTTCCTTTATGGAACTGTAGATATGTTGTAATTAGGAACAAATCCTTATTTTATAAAAACTGGTGGGAGAAAGGAATATGGTCTGTCATGCAAATAATAGATAATACTGGAATAATGTCTTTTGAAAATTTTAGCTCTAAATTTAATTTATTTGACAGAAAGCAATATGATAAAATCATCAAAGCTATCCCACAATCTATATTTCAGATGTCTTGGAATTTATTGCAAAATAATATTACACCTTGTCTTCCTCAGCTTTTGGTGAATGGAGTTTCGATTACTAGTATAAGTTTATCCAATACTGTAATCCGGAATGTTTTTGTTAAAGAACTATATCTCTTTTCTTCAAATAAAAATTTAATATTTCAATATTTCTCTAAGGACAAAGTTAAATTATTAAGAACAAAATATTTGAAATTTCCAGTGGCACCAAAAGTAAAGGAAGTCCATTTTAAAATTCTCAATGGAGTGTATCCTTCCAGAGAATTTTTGAGATCCCGCTTTGGGTTTGATGCTAACAATTGTTCCTTTTGTGATGATCAAATTGAAACTACAGAGCATCTTTTTTATGATTGTAAATTTGCTTCTGCCTTTTGGGAAGATTTGCACTATTGGTTATTTTCTAAAATTGAAGATTTACATGCTTTAACAAAGGAAAATGTACTATTTGGCTTATTTTTGAAAGATGAAACACATGATTTAGCAGTTAACACAATTATTATTCTTGGGAAGTTCTTTTTGCACAAGAACAGATTTCTGAAAATGCTTCCAAATTTCTATATATTTCACAAGGAACTATGTCTTTATTTTCACTCACTTAAACGAATGAAGAAAAAGAATGCCTTAAGTCTCTGTAAATTAATAGAACATCTTGAACTTACTGAAAACCCCTAGTTATTTTTATTTTATTTATTCATTTTGTTTTATTTATTTATTTTTCCTTTTTCATTCTTTTCTATGTTATGCTTGTCTGCTGTCTGATCAAGGAATTTTACTTTTTGGTACCAGGCCATGTATGGTTGTAATGTTTACTTATGTTCAACAATGTTCAATAAAAAAATTAAAAAAAAAAGAGAGAAAAAAAAAAAATATATATACACCTTTCCTCGTTGTCAGCTGACCAATCACAGAGAAGAAGCATGAAAATAACTGACCAATCATAGCGCAAGAGGCGGGGTTTGTTTACGGGTCGTTTACGGGTGGAAAAAAAATATGCTGTTAGGAACGTTGTTTTAAGCGCATTGGGGGGGATCCGCTTATAAAGAGACTAGTACAGTATATCACAATAAATATAAATATCAACACACAGAGAGTAATTACAAAAAAAATAAAAATGGCTTGAATTTAACACGTGATTGTGTTCCATAAAGCGACACTACGGTTGGTTACTAATGCCAAAGTGCTGCCATCTTGTGGTAGGAGGGAGTTACTACAGTAATTAGGGAGTTGTAGTGGTAGTAATAGAAAGTACTACAGTATACTACACCACAGTGATACTTCAAATTTAAAAAGCAAGTCCAAAAACAAATTCTGGTAAAATAAATTGGCGATAAAACATTATTATATTAGCAATACTGAGATTTAAATACTTTAAATGAATAAAAATATTTTTTCGAAATCAAGATGTTGTTATTTAATATGCTGAAGTGCCATCGTGTGGTAGAAATAAATTACTACATATTTAAGAAAATACACCAACAGTAAATAATAATAATAATAATAATAATAATAATACTAAATCTACACATTATATATCTATACATTAAAACAATATATGGAATATAATTATTATTAATTTAAGTTGCAGAAAACCAAAATAATAAAAATAATAAAAATAAATAAAAATAATAAAAAAATACGAAAACATTAGTACTGTATATCTGCGCACAGAGATTTGAATAAATTCTATAAAAGTATTTTATACCGCTTTTAATACCGAGATGTGACTTTTATTTCTCTAATAAAGCGACATTGCTTAATTATTTAAAGTGCTACGAAAAGAGTTACTACACACTTCAGAAAAAACTAAAACAAATAGTACATTAAATAATATTAAAACACTACAAATTTAAACTCACTACATATAAAATAGGAGGAAACATTACACATAATGATAGCATTCAGTGAATTATATTTATAATTTAATATACCTTATATAAATAATAAAATGTTTTCAATTCGAGTTTCTTTTTTCCATAATGACTCATAACTCATTATGGAAAAATGACTCATGACTCAATAAGTTATTTTAAATGCATTTGTGTATATCAGCAAACAGAGATTAAAATACTAAATATAATAATATTAATATGTTTACATTTTAATTTTGCATTGTGTGGTAAAAAAAAGTGTTACTACATCTTCCAGAAAATACATAAAAACTAATTAGGGCATAATAATAATAATAATAATAATAATAATAATAATAATAACAATAATACATGTATAAATTATAACTTTATACATTTAAACTGTATTTTAAATAATGTTTAAATACTACAAATTAAAATTCCATGAAACAAAATAAAGGTTTTGGAATTCGAGATGTGATTGTTTCTCAATAAAACGATATTGTTTAATTATTTTAAATGCAGAAGTGCCCTCGTGTGGACGAATAGAGGTACTGCATACTTCAGTAAAAATAATGCATTATATTAAACAATATTAAAAAAACTAAAAATGTAAAGAGCATAAATCAAAACCTGAAGGGACACATTTCACATAATGTCAGCATACAGTGAATTATATTTATAGTGTACATATACATTATATAAATAAGAAAAATGTTTTCCATAATGTGACAGTTATTTTAACTGCTTATTAAAACACAAAGATTAGTATATTATCAAACAGAGATTTATACTTTATATAAATTTTTATACTTTATATAAATAAAAATGCAGTTTCTAATTTAACATGTTATTTTAAATGCTTACATTTTAAGTCTGCCCATTATATAGTAGAAAAATGTTACTACATATTTCAGGAAATACAGCAAAACTAATACATAATAATAATAATAATAATAATAATAATAATAATAATAATAATAATAATATATAATTTAGTTTTTATTTTGTTTATTTGTGTTTTCATGTGTGTGTATTTTATTTATTTATTTTTTAAATAAATGCACTGATGCACTGACTCCAGCCTCTTTCTACTCCTTAAGGTTCTTAAGGTTAAGCTCTCCCAAGTTATAGAATAGGCTTTGCTTGACAATCTTCTTAAGGTTGCGGACATCCCTGTTGCCTGTTCATCTTTTCACATCCTTCCCTTCTAGTCAACTTCCCATGAATTCAATACAGCAAGTGGATTTCCTTTCTTGTGGAAGGTGTTGAAAAAAAGTAAAAATAAAAAAATGTGTTTCATCATTTAATTTGAAAGTGAAATCCTCATATAATTTTGATTTTTAATCAAACTTCTCTTGAAGTTTCCACACTTGGTTATGTTTCAGGGTGCCGTCTCATCTGCTTGTGTTGATCCACTGCGTTCTACCCGGACCCTGTACAGGATGAGTGATCTAGAAAGTGAGTGGGTTAGTGAAAACCTTCATTTTCTTTCAAATCCAAAAAAATCTGTATAAAATAAGTTATATAAAATCAGCTTAAAATCACATACTGTATATTATAATAAATACATACTTTATTGTTTAAACTATTGATAAACACAAAGTTATAAACACACAGTATAAACTCTTAGCAGAAATATGCTTTAAAATAATTAAATACATAAAGCAAAAGTGAACTAATTTAAAGATATAAATTAATTAAATTTTAAATAAGGATAGAAGTAAAAAAGATATAGAATCAAAATATGCTTTATTATATAGAGGGTGGGTGAAAATGAACAAAGTGATATTTCATGGCTAGTATCACTGGAGCGTTACCCCACGGTGCATCACCCCATTTTGCTTTTACTGTGGCGTGTGTGGTTAGACCCAGGACATTGGCTGTTCCTGTGGGGCTACATAAAGGAAGAGGTGTACAAGACAAAGCCTTGACACTGGAGGACTTGGATGCACGGATTCAGGAGGTTCTCAGTTCGGAAACCCTTTTTCCTCAAACAGCCGTCTTTTGGAAGGAAGTCATACTGCTGAATACTGCTGAATTTAACTTAAAGATTTGCTTTCATTTTCCTATGTAATAAAGTACATGTACAATTTGTATTAGAAATATGGACTTTATTACCAATTTTTTAGGCCTAGTTACTTTTCACCCACCCTGTACATTAGATTAGTATAAATAATTTCTTTTGTGCTTCTAAAAGTCTTTTAGTAAAGGATTGATAAACAAGATGCATTATGAACGAGTGAGCCAGTGGCACAGGAAAACTCAGCTGGAGCAAAAACTCAGCAGGGAACTCCATCTTCTTCTGCCCACGCTCGTGGGGGAATTCTCATTTGACTTGCTCACTGGGGGGTAAAAGCATCTGCAGATCTGTTGCGAGACAATCTGTGCTGCAGAAAACAATCTGATACATGAGATCTTTTTGGCACAGATCTGACTACGACTGAGAGACACATTACTCATTTAAAACAGATGTTTTTATTGTATTAGGAAAGAATACTGAACTACATACTGGAACACAGTGTGTAGTTGTATTATATTATACATGTTATATTATCTACACCAATCTGTTTTGTCTAAAAGATTTAAATTCTGCATCGATGGTAAGAGGAAGTTACCGCACTTTCCATAAAATACTTAGCTATAACAAAATAGTAAAAAAAAAAAAAAAAATCAGTATATTACATTTAAACCTCCAGGCACTATATTAGGAACACCATACTATAAGGAAGGCTTGCTTTGCTACTAGAAAAGCCTTGATCTTTTGTGACATAAATTCCTTGGAAATTCTGGTTGTTTGTGTAAAATTGGAATTTTCCTCCTACAGCAGTGAGCGGTCCTGGGTGCCAGTTCCTGTTTCTCAAGTGAGGTCAAAAAAGAATTGTTAGACTGGTTTGAGCTAACAGTAAGTATATCCTCATTCAAATAGCCACTCTGTACAACCGTAATGAGCAGAAGAGATCTCAGAATGAACCGGGAGGTGGATGAAGTACAACTGGAGCAGACAGGACTCTTGTCATGCAAGACCAGAAAACTGATAGTGGACAAAGAATAGACCACACTGTGTTCAGTAAGAGTTAATCATTTTATTGTTCACTCTGTTATATATTTAATATTGTATATATATTTTAATTAATTTATTAATTTATATATTTATGTTAGATATCTTAAAAACAACCAAGAAGGACAACAAGAGCTCATAACGTCTAACAGATTGCATTTGAGCGTTTATACAGGAGAGCGTAACAGTGTTCACATGGCGTGTTTGCAGGTCAATGTGCCGTCCTCCAGCAGGAGTTTTTTACTCCACACATCCGTACATCTCACACACTTTTTACAGAACGAAGGAAAATGATATTGTGCAAAGTGTCACAACTGTTGGATGAAAGTTTTATATACAACAATAACATCATATCATTATATCTTATAATACATTAAAAAACAAACAACAAGTTTACAGAATGCTTCCTTTATTCCAGATGTAGTCGATCACCCAGAACTTTTTACTTTAACAAACATACAACCTCCAGTTTCACCGATCCACCACATCCGAGACTGTATTTTATTTCCTTTTAAAAATATTACATTTTATTGTATTTATTTATTTACTACACTCTTTACTTGTCTTAACATCAGATTCTTCTAAATTGTGCTTTTTAAAAAATACATGGCAGAGATTAAGCTGCTTGTATCACCGTTAACAGAGTAATAAATAATTCTGTTTAAAACATTCGGTCGAAGTTGCACACGACGTTGTCACTGATACACAACACACTGATTGCACTGAGATCAATGGCCTAAACAAACCACACACACACGCACACACACACACACACACACACAGAATAAATATATATCATATATATATAGTCATACATAGTATTTGTAAAATATACTGTATATACCAGTAGCTTATATGAAGGAATGGGGAATAGAAAGTGTGTAACGTCTTTGGCTCACAAATTCACGACTGACCCATAAACCTATTTATATATAGAAATTAAATTTAGATCCGACAATACACTATACAAACAAATTCAAAACGACAGTGCAAACATTTCAACACGATTTAGGTTTAGGCATGTGCCAATAACGAAGAAAGTTGGAAAGCAAGCTGTAACAAAGCTAACAATTTGATTTGTTTCAAATTCACTACTCTACATTATTAGCATAGGTACACATCATGTAGAAAAAAAATAGCTAGCTAAGACACTAGGACGCGCTCATAAACCCATTTCATGATGTCATCAGTATTAGCTGACTAGCTTAAAATGAAATATGCTAGTTAGCCTGTGTTAGGGAGCTAGCACCAATATCTTCCTTGTTAGCATTAACCAGCCACTATCCACATCCAAAAATCAACATGTAACACCACACCAGTACAGGATATATTATTTAGCAAAATTAGCTAGCTAGCTATAACACGTTCTCATAGTTAATGCAAATGTTAAGCATTTTACGGTGGAATAAAACTTTAGTATCAGCACATGCCTAGTCAAAAATAAAGAAAGACTTTGATGTGAATATTTTAGCTGCGTTCAGATGGAGTCGTATGTTTACCATGCTTTCCAGAAGATTCTAACGTCAGACATCAAAATCTCCTGAGTATGTTAGTTATGACTTCTCTGTTGATGGTGATTTTTGAAAAGTTTCTGAATATGACAAAACCCTTGGAGATTTGGTTAGCAACCGTAGCATTATGCACACATTTTCTAAAATATCTGAGGGAAATGTTGATATTTTCAAAAGTTCCGTTTTGTTTCTTTCCGTATTGTCCATATATATGCGTCTTTGTATTGTCCATATATAGATGTTTTTTATATATACAGTACTAACTACTTACCTAAGCCATTAGCCTCAGAAATCAACAAACATAGGAGAGTTTGGGCAAATGAGAAACTTCCTGTTATTGCCACATTAACTATAAATACATTTTTATAAATTTACCAAGTAAAATATGATTTCCTTTTACTTTCTATCAAAATTAAAACAGTTCCGCAGCTGTAGTTCAAATATTTACTTGGACACATGTTCATGCAGCCAGTTGCCACACTCCCAGGTTTGTTAATCTTTGGTAGTGAAATGTCTGATTCTGTGTGTATCTAGGCCTAAAAAACTGAAGTGTGAGGCAGCTAGCTACATGACCCTGTGGACTGACATCCCAGATTTCACTAATCAAACCCAAGAGCTGAAAGGGATAGTTCAGGTTTATTTTCAAGTCTGTCTTAAATGTGATGGTACTCATAGTTAGTAACCTAGTAACCAAGTGTAAGGATCAATCCAATGATGGAAACTTCAAAGCACTTTTGTAAGTCAATCTGGATAAGAGCATCTGCCAAATGCCTAAATGTAAATCAAAATTGAGATGCATATAAATACATTACCATAGGTCTTGGTCATAAATTTTCCTGCTCTGCACACAGACCATGAAGTTTGTCGCCCTGTACGTGAGTACAATGTGAGAAATCAGGGCCAAGTTTCACAACATTCTGTGCAGAACTGCATTCTAAAGTTTGGCTAAGAATCTTATGATGCTACTGCAATCCCACTGAGCTAAACTGAGTTTGTATCTCTTAAAGTTACAGTGTGCTTACTACAGATTTCATCTTTTCTTTTCTCATAACTTTGTACTAAATACAATGATAGACTTGAAAACCCCCGAATTGTCCCTTTTTTTATTTGGGGGAATGAGAAAACTTCCAGTAATTCCAATTTCAAAGCTTTATAAAGGCCTACATTTCACCAATCAATACATTGCAGAATTCAAAGATCAGGAGCTTTCTGACAGCCAGATTTTGCAAACCTAAACAGAATTTGGGTGAACGGTAAACTTTCTCCTTATTCCAATGTCAAAGCATTCACACATGGGCATGTCGGATATTTGGAGTTTTCTGACAGCCCTGATTTTGTTAAGCATACTTGGAAGCTTGAAAATTTGGGATGATGGGAAAACCTCCAGTTATTCCAGTGTCAAAGTGCTCAATTATTGACCAGTGCAAGATCTTTTTGGTAGCCAGAGTTTCCAAAACTAAAGCTTGAATGTAGCAGAATTCAAGATAATGGGAAAATGTATTATTATTCCAATTTTAAAGCATGCATGCGTTGCTGAACTGGAAGATGGTAATTATGGTTACTCCCATATATCACAAAATCTTTAAGCTTTGTTCTCGGTTTCAGTATTTCCCAGTTGCTTTAAAACCATCTTCTCACAGTTTGAACGACTTGAATGCCAAAGGAATGATTTCAAAAGCATGGTTTGACGAGTACCATCCGAACACTTCGTTATTATCTGGAAACCAAAGACACATTTTCACCTCACAAAGGCGCTAGTTAAACACAAGATCTACAGCAGTGATGATCAGCCCTGCTCCTGGAAATTTACAGTATAATCGCTCAGGTCCTGTCCTGATGAATTAGCATGTGCGAGTTTAGATCTAAAGGAACAGGGTTGTTCATCCTCACTGACCTACAACAGTAAGAAACACGACCACAGACGTCACATTGCACACGTACACAGGAAGAAGATCGGACTTTGTTAAAAGGGTGGTGCGCCTTGCTCTTTGTTATGTATTTACAACCTGAAGCACTGTAACTGTCCCCTTACACATAATATATAGTTCTTATAAATATATGCATACTGTATATGTATGGGTGTACATGTGATTAAAACTATGTGCTGTGCTTTTGTTTTCGGATTGTGTGAAGGGGGAGTTTCTATCATACACACTCATGCCACAAAGAGGGACATTATTCGAAGTGAATTATTATACAGTACGTGGACTGATTTGTATGTGTATGTTTGAATTGTCTAGTTATATTAATACCCTTAGTGTTTATCTAATCATCATATATCACTAAGTTTTAGTCCACACTAACACCAGCAAATTTGAAAACACATATTCTTATTCCTTTGCCTTTCCAGCTACTCTTTTAGTATTTTATGACCACTGAAATCCATCATCCAGAAATGATAAACCAGAAAACATTTGTCATTTGTATTTCTATCTATTTTTTAACAGAATGTAGACAAATCTTACAACATATCAGGCATGACTCAAATGTAGTATGTATTCTAAATTTCTATTCATTATACAGTAGTGTATACTTGCACACCTGTTTGTGTAGCCAGTTGGTATGTTTGGTGAGATAAGTGCTGTCAGAGAACAGCACTAAACAAGTCCAGAAATTAGGCAAATGGCTATACAAACATGTGTTTTCATGTAAACTATTAAATAGGAAGTTCAAAGCCTTTCTGAAGATCCAGATTTCACCAACTTAACCCAGACTCTTGCAGAATTCGTACCAATAGGAAAGGTTCCTGTTCTTTGAATTCCCAAGCAGTTGTGCCTGGTCAAGTTGGTCAAGTTTATGAGCTTTCTGAAGACCCAGAATTCACTACCAGAACCCAGAGGAGAATTTGGTAGAATGGGAAACCTTCCTGATATCCAAGTGTCAAGGATTTATGCATTGCTAACTCAAAAATGGATTCATGAGGCATTTAAAGATACTATATGATTGTCATGTGATTTCAACAATTGCAGGATGCTGTGTTTTCTGTATTAATGCACCTTCAGTAAACACATTGTCCTGGTCAGTGATCCAGAGCCTATTCTGGGAATCACGGATATCTCTTGGCACCCTACGACGTACCTTCTCAACTAGCGGCAGAATTGGAGAGAACATTCTCCCCAAGAAACTCCATACTGTGCTCACGGTTGACCTCTGGAGCTGTGATTTTGTAAACATACCTTTTGTTGCTTTGTGACACCGTAGCTTGCAAAGAAGCATTTTTTTATGTCAACGTGCAGAAGTGTGAAGGCTGAAGGTCCAGTGTGCATGCTCAGTAGGCTGTTCTATCATTTTCAGGTTTGGGAAACTTAATTTGTCTGTTTTCAGATTTTTCTGTGTTAGTGCAGACTAGGCCTAAATACCTCACTAATACTAGACACATCTACCAGTTTGACGGGACACAGTGCACTTTAAAACTACATTTAAACTGTTAAACAGGGACATAGCACAGGTTTACACTCATTGGATGTTACACAGGGCCTCCTCCAGAAGATGGCGCTCTGTACAACTCTATCACAGGTCTTGTCCAAGTCTCTCAATCTCCTCGACGAGGAAGTCGATGTCTGACTTGGTGGCAGCGTGATTGGAGATGACCATCCGGAAGAAGTTGACTTTGTCTCCCTGCGGCTGGTAGCCCACCATGGTGGTGCCGCACTCCATCATCATCGCTTTGATCTTTGGTGCCACCTTGAGTGGGTAGAAAAAACATTGCAAAAATGTTAGCATGAGTTAATCTGTGGTGTGTGTGTGTCATAAGCATCAGATATGTGAGAATAACCTTGTGCAGTTGTTCCCTTCTCTGCTCTCCGTCTGGCATGTTCCTCATACTCGGTGGAATGTACCAGAAACACACATTAGTGTGCTGGGGCTGGAGATAGAGAAAGAGAGAGAGAGAGAGAGAGAGAGATAATAAGGAAGGAGTTTGATAAAAGAGAATAAGGAGATAAGAAAGGATGGAAGTGTGTAAAAAAGAAGTAAAAATATACAGAAAGACAGAACGCAAGCATGAATGTTGAAAAATTAAGTGAGGATTGAGAAGTAAAATTGGGAAAAAGCAGGAAGAGTCATAGGGAGTGGGAGAAAAAGATAGTAAGAGAGGAGTAAAAAATGGAAAGCAGGAAGAAAAAAGAGGAACAGGAAGGTGTGAAATAAAGAGAGGAGGTAAAAGTTGAACAGAGACCAAGAAGCAGAATTAGATAGAAGAGTAATTGAAAGAAGAAGAGCATGAAAAGGGGCAAGAAAGAAAGAAAGGAATTCCGAGGTAAAGAGACTTTGAGAAAGAGAATGAGAGAAGATAACTGTTTGTGTTTGTGTGTGTGTATGTTACCTCTCCTTGGAAGACCATTTGGTAACCCTCACGATTCTTGATTTTGTTGTAGAGATATTGAGAGAGCTCCAGACAACGGTCCACATGCTGCTCAAACCCGACTGTGCCCTATGCAGAGGAACATCATGTATTATTCTCTCTCTCTCTCTCTCTCTCTCTCTCTCTCTTGAAAGTCACAGAAGCAACACAAGAACACCATCAGCGAGGAATTTAATGACTCAGCATAAGCAGCTGAGACTCGTGTACTGTTTATAGCAAGTGATTGATGAAAAGAGACAGGCTGAAGCGCAGGGCTTGGAAGTCATGAATGTCAGATCCAGACCAGATGTGACATTTTATAAATCTATGTTAAATAAATAAAGAAACACATTGCACAAGGTAACCCACCTTGGCTTTCCACATGAGCCAGAATTTGAAGATGTCTACATGTCTGCCACACTGGATGGCTTTATCTCCTGTATCGTATGTCACATCGTACTGTTTATCAGGCTGGAACAGGTAACCGGCACACATGGAGTTACAGCCCTGCAGAATTCCCTGAAACACACCAGAGACATCACTGTTGTTACATCACATGCTATTATGAACCTCCATTTTGTAGATGGTTTCATTCGGACGTGCACCATGACACTCATCATACCATCTTGATGTTGATTATTTTTCTGTAACAGCATCTGTTTTAGAGCTTACATAGGACACAATTTATTGGCCATTTTGTGTTTTTTTTTTTTTTTTGTATTGTTGTCTGAAATCCCAGTGGATGGTACACGTCCCCTGCATAGTTCACAATTATTACCCATAATTCTAAATATACTAAATCTTGTAATAACAGTCAGGACAACAGGTGTCCACAAGTGCAATAGTTTTTAACATCTAAAAAACTGACTATGCAAAAGCACTTCTTTTCACCACTTTTCTCTTTAGTTTGCGCTTGTGTTGTCATGGTTACCTTCTCTCTGACCAGGATGGCTGAGCACTGCAGTGGCACGCCCATCATCTTGTGAGGGTTCCATGTGACCGAGTTTGCTCTGAAAGAGACACAATCATATAATCATATATACATTTGGGTGGCTGAGATGTTGACTAATAGACCTCTTTATATTATATATGTATATTTTGCCTATCATTCTACAATTACGCTTTGCACATTTTGTGTAATTTATGTAATATATTATTTCTGTTTAAATTCAATTCTATTTGTAACTTTTGTAAATCTGTAAATCTGTGAATGGGTATATTTTATGCCAAATTTGATTTTTTTTTATTGTAGTGATTTTTATTTTTATTGAGTGTATTCTTTTATTGTAGTGAAATCTTTCTATTCTAATCTATCTTTCCACTTTAGGTCACAGACAATTGTGTAAGCATTTCACTTGCTATCATACTGGCTATGGTTGTGTGTGTGACAAAATTATTTTTAATTCTTAGTTTACAAACAATTATTATGATCAAAAAATGAATGGGGACAAGTACTAATAGAGATCTGCTATGGGAAGAACCTTGCTGCCCTATGCTCGCTCTATAAACAGAAAAGTTGGGTTTCTTTGAGATTGTAGTGATCTTCCTAAATAACAAATAACATGGACTCAATCTAACACATACACCAAGAAAGTGTACGTGCATATTATGTGGATGTGGCTTAAATGTGTTTTCCATGTGCTTGAAATTTTTGGGCTATATTCGAGGGGAAGTAGTAGCTTAGTGGAAAAGATGTTTACTCACTGGTCAGAAGGTTTTGAGTTCATATCCAGCATTCCTAACTGCCACTGCAATTTAGACTCTCTCAATATCACTGAAGTTAGCAGCTGATACAATTAAAGTATCATTTTAACAATAAAGAGTCTTTTTAAAAAACTAATTTACCATGCTGACTTTAGCCTTTCGCCATCTGCACATCTGTGCTTCACTATTTATCCTCTCACACACATATACGGTACACACA
>JAOVVB010000016.1:2213072-2231155 GCA_028570985.1 Heterobranchus longifilis
ATGTCCTTGTATTAGATTGTTGCATTCTATTGTTTTAATATGTCTTCATTTTGTTTTTAAATATGTCAAACGTGAGAGTGGATTTCATCCGCGTTCTCCAAAAACATGCAGTTTTGGCCTAATTGGCGTTCCCAAAATGCCCATAGTGTGTAAATCAGTGTGAGTGTGTGTATGTGTGTGCCATGCGATGGATTGGCACCCCGTCCAGGGTGTACCTGCTTATACCTGCTAATTTAAACTCTCACTGGTTCCTAGACGGGCAAATTGATAAAAATCCCCATCTGGAATTACTCAATAACTAATGAAACCCACTTATGTTTTCCCATTCTTCATTGTAACCACAGTGATGTTTAGCACATTTCCATGTCTCTCAACAGCTTTAGAAAAGTGCTTGAGCTCATTTTCCTTAAGTTTTGAAAAAGTTCCCATGTGCCGAAAGCCGTTTTTTGGTTTATTCTGTAGTCATTCATTCTGTAGTCATCAAATCAGGTTTAGATTGAGTGACATTGGATGCCAGGAGATGAAGCGTATAATGTGACTCCCTGTAATCTGGAAAGATGAAGAGCATAAACACTTAACAAAGATAAAACAGCGTTCATGGAGTTAATAGAGCAAATATGGAACTTATGGCAATCAACAAATAGATGCTATTTCCTCCCAGATCATCAGTGCTATTTTTTCTCCTTCTAATCTTAAGAAAGTTCTTTTACCCTCAATTTATTTTCCATCAGACTAAACAGTGTTATGTCTGGGAAAATAGGCAGTAATCATTGCTACTCATCATATGTGATCGTTTTAGCTCATGATTGAGCAGTCATAATGCTTTGAGGGAACCTACATAAACAACAACAAAATTAATCCAAATTAACACATTAAACAGTCTGGGATAATTGATAATGATAAAAATGTTATACTCAGGAAAAACTCAGAACGTTTTGCTTTCTATTCATTTATATTATATTAGTGAAATGTGAAATTAATTTCTGATCCAAAGCACGATTCACTTAACATATCCCTCTTTGTGTCATCATTCTCATCATACACTCATCAATCTGATAAATTAATTCCATCCAGATGTTACATTACTATATATATACAGGTATATATATCCGGGTACTCTGATTTTCTCCCACATTCCAAAAACCTGCAGATTAGGCTAATTGGTGTTCCCAAATTGCCCGTAGTGGGTGAATGAATGTGTGTATGTGTAAGTGCCGTGCGATGGATTGCCGACCCTGAATACAGGATAAAGCGGAATAGGCGATGAGTGAGTGAGAGTGGCAAGCAAGAAAGCCTTGAAAGAAAAGGGTGATTGTTTATCAATGATGCAAAGGATGAGGATAATTCTCTATTGTTTTTTTGTAGAAAGACATGACTCATCAGCAGGAATCTTCTGAAAAGAAAAAAAAACTGTGTAGGAGAAGAGCAGAAGTAATATTCAGGTTCTTCTTTCTCTGTTGAGATGTACATGACAATGCTGCCATACTACAACTGTAGTCCTGCCATCCTGCCATCCAAACTGGCCATGTTCATCCTGGCCCAAGTGAAAAAGAAAAATACACGTGATATACAATAAACACATTATATTCCAGGCTTGTCTTGTGTTGATATATGAGCTCTAAATGCAAATAAATGAGTCCATTACTGATGCCTTTCTGCTCTCTAATGTCTTCATCAGACATAATGAAATGCCGATTGCATGCCTCTCTGTATATTCTATTTGTAACAAGGGAACAGGAAACAAACAATGTAATAACTTCACCAGTGAGAAATGTTTTCATGAAATACTGCAACAGTGATAGTGAGGAAGCACCATTCGATTCTGGTTTATCAGGTTTTCTGCCATTGTGAAATATAACAAGCATTTCATTTGCAGTTTGTTAACACCAATACTAAATATATGTCTCACACACACTCGGGGGTAGGTGGTTCAGAGAGATTTAAAAGACAGCTGCAATAATGAACAGCTGAGAATGATGGTGGTGTCTTAAAAAAAAAGCCCTGTTTCTGTTTCAAGCACATAAACAGCTGGATGCTCGGTGTCTGTCTCTGCGAGCGCCTGAGAGACAAGTGCAGTAACGAATAAGACTGAGAGGATGATGAAGAGAGCATAGTGATGAAGACAACCCGCTCCTGTCCAGCTAGGGTAAGTCACGGTGTGCAGTACTGTGTAAATACCAAACATCACAAAGAAATACACAATGCCTGGTTGTTGTTTATTAGTGACAGGACAAAGTTGCAATCAGGAATGATGATACTTCTCAGTTGGTAGATATGTAGAACATAAACCATCGGGAGGAGACATGAGTAGAGGAAACTAAGAGCAAAGCTAATAATCTGCTTGTTTAATAATCTACATGCTGCCAGAGCATGATCTTGACAAACTTCTAGTGCTATGGCTTCTTCATTTCAGATGCCAATTCTTTTCCTGCACTGTGCTTTTGTGTTTGCTTGGAATCATGTATGATTCTGTCACCAGTGTTCCGTGGTATAATTTTTGGTGCTACAATCTTTCCATTCTTTTCCTTAGATGTACATATCAGCTTGTATCGTTGCACAAAGCTGGGTTACAGCATGTCAAAGACTCAAATGTAAATCATGGAGCGCGCTCTCTTCTACATCACCCTCTATCACATCACCCAAACACACATAATAGTGTTTCTCTATTACAATTTTGTTGATGGACATTGGGTAGTTAGTGGTGGATTTTATGATCTTGGATGGTGATTTGGTGTTGGTGAGGTGATTTTTCTAGTATTAGTGCTGTTTTTTGGTAGTGTCATTGGAGTTGTTGGGTTTGAGGTTTTGCTGGTGGTGCTGAGGTTGTTTTGCTGGTGATGCTGAGGTTGTGGTTTTAATGAAAGGTTGTGGTATTTTGAAAGAGTTGTTCATCAGTGGCATTAATAGTATTAGTGGTGTTGGTGGTGCTGGTGTTAGTGCCATGGTTTTGGGGTGTTAATGGAATTGTCGAGGCTGAGGTGTTGGTGGAGTTGTTGGTCTTGTGGTTTTGGTGATGTTAGTGGAGCTTGTTGTGGTGTGGTTTCAGTGGTATTAGTGGAATTCTTGGTATTAGTGGAATTGTTTTGTGTGGTGGTAGTGCACTTGTTACTGCTTTTTTAGTTTTGTGGTTTGTTTCATAGTTTTGATGTTTTTAGTGGGGTTCTTGGGCTTAGTGAGGTTTGGTGTGCTAGATGTGGTACAAGTGGAGTTAATGGTGTTGCTGTTGTTGTTAGGTGTTGTGATTTTATTGTGTATTGTATTGTAGATTTGGTGTTGTGGTTTTGCTTCAGTAGTTGGTGCTGTGTTTTGGTGGTATTAGTGTGTTGTTGGTGTTATAGTTTTGTTGGTGTTAGTGGAGTTATGATTTCGGTGGTGTCAGTGGAGTTGTTGGTGTTGTGATTTTGGGGTGTTAATGGAGTTGTTGGTGTTCTGTTTTTGGTAGTATTAGTTGGGTTGTGATTTTGGTGGTGTTATTGGAGTTTTTGGTATTGTAGTTTTGGTGGTGTTCGTGGAGTTGTTGGTGTTATAGTTTTGATGGTGTTAGTGGTGATCTTGGTGTGGTTTTGGTGCTATTTGTCGGGTTGTTGCTATTGTAGTTTTGGGGGTTTAGTTAAATTGCCAGTTTAATGATTTTGGTGCTGTGAGTGGAGTTGGTGTTGTGGCTTTGAAAGGGTTAGCGGAGTTGTTAGAGTGGGTTTGAGGGGTTACTGAGTTGTCACTGTTGTGGTTTTGGGGATTTTGCTGGTGTTGTTGGAATAACACATCATTAGCGGCATGGTGGTGTAGTGGTGTAGTGGTTAGCACTCTCGCCTTGCACCTTCAGGGTCCTGGTTTGATTCCCGGCTCTGTGTGCATGGAGTTTGCATGTTCTCCATGTGCTTGGTGGGTTTCCTCCTGGTACTCCGGTTTCCTTCCACAGTCCCACAAATTGCCTGTAGTGTTTAATTGAGTGTATGTGTGTGTGCCCTGCAATGAATTGGCACCCTGTCCAGGGTGTACTACGCCTCGTGCCCTAAGCCTCCTGGGAGAGGCTCCAGATCCCTGCAACCCTGAATACAGGATAAAGTGGTATAGACGATGAGTGAGTGATGAGCAATAATACAATATTCATTATCACATTGATATATTGATAATTTTAAACAAATGAAACACAATTATTTCTCTAGCATTTTAGCTTTTTTATCTCTCTCAGTGGTCGGCTGTGCTGGGTTAAAGATGGTGGAACAACATGAAGGAAACAGATGACACACTAACAGAATCATTTCACACTCCAGTGCACTTGCTTCCAGACACACACACACACACACACACACACACACACACACACACAGTCCTCTCAGATACATTCACCTCTAAGATTGAAATCCCCCAGCCTTTCAGATCAAATGTTCACTGGGATAATGGTTCTCTCTTTCTTCTTCTCTCCTTCTTCTGCATCGATCAAAACAGCCATGAGGGGCATGACTCATGAAGGACATATTGCAGCGAGAATGTGAGTAATGACACAGGTCAATCATGCACACACATACAAATACACACTCTCTCGGACAGATGTTTAGTTGGGCTTTGGGCAGCTGGTGTCATTCTGAATGGAGTTAATCACACATGCAAATTACAATCAGGACACCATCTGCCTTTTATGGAAACACTGATTGCTCCATTGAATACCTGCCAAATATATACGCCGCTTAAGGCCAGAACCCATACAGTGAGATCTGTAACACTATGCACATAAACCATAAGATTTAAATACAAAACACAACAGACCAGCAAAGCTGAAAGCATACAATCCAGCATTTACATTCACCATTCAACACCTACATTCAAAAATAAATACCAACATTCACTAAGCAACACTACAATTCTACACACTCCCCACAAAATGCATACATTTATCAACACACATTTTTTCTCCACAAAACACCATCATTCAATAAGAAACACTAACATTCACAAGACACATTCACCCACACATAAACACTTGATAAAACACCAACACTGCAATACTACCAATAACAGCAACAGCAACAACTGCAGCTGAATACTGCCCAACACATTCACCACACCCACAACTCACAATCAACAACTCCACTCACCACCCCAACACTACAGTATCACCGACAACAATAACAGCTCCAGCAGCACATTTAACACCACCACCAACCACGTCAACACTGCAATACCCCCCAACAACAATAACAGCTCCAACAGCAGTGAACACCACCACCCTCCACCCCAACAACTATAACTCAAACAGCACAATAAACACCATACCTATACCCCACACAATACCCCAATAGCAAAACCAACTGTAAAATCACAATAAATACCACCACTCACGACTCCATCACTGAAATACTACCAACAACAATAACAATTCCAACATCACAATAAACACCACCATACAACTCCAACACTGTAATACAACCAACAAAACTCCAATATCACAATCAACTCCGACACGGCAATACCACCAACAACAATAACAACTTCACCCACCCCCAACTCCACCAACAGCAACACTACCACCCACCATTCTAACACTGCAATGCCACCTACAACAACAACTGCAACATCTTAATCACCTTAAACACTGCAATACCACCAACAAAAATAACAACTACATCACAGTTAACACTACCACCTATCACTCTACTGTAACTCTGCAATAACCAATAACAACCATAACAGCCCAATCTTTACCCATTACTCTAACAACTCATCGATTCTGACAAGAACAACTGCAACATCACAACACCGCCACTCCAACACTGCACTACTACCACCAACAACAAAAACAACAAACAAACAACTTCAAAAGGAACCCAAATACCTAAGAAACAGATACACTAATCTAAAGACAGCCAGTGACTCAGTTGTTTGGACACCTATAGAAATATACCTAGAAGATTTCATAATGAAGAATAATTTTAATGAAAATTTCATATGATATGATAATTTTTTTACAAATTAGAAATATAGAAAAATATGGGGGAAAAAACTTTAGCTGTAAAAAGAATTTTAAATTTACATTATGTACAAATAATACAAAAAATAAAATAAAATAGGAATATAAAAATATAACAATATATAATAAAATACAAAATGGTTGAAGTGTAGAACCATGTACAGTTATGGGCAAGACAATGTGCAGAATAATGTGCAAAGGTCACAGTTCAAAGTTCACAGTTCTGTGGTGTGCAAAATGTGAAATCAAATGTGCAATCAACACCATCATAGTTTTAAAAACTGGTCAAAATATTAATCAAGCAGTGGGTTTGTTGTAAGATTTACGATAGGCCTGTTAGCATTAGTCATTAGGCGAAGCGTAAGGGGAATTTTGATTGGAGATACTGCTTCTTAAAAAGTCTTCAAGTGAACTGGGAACTGCAGTATAATAGCATAATTATGTCATATTTCAGAAGAGAAATGCAATGCCTCAGCATGTCTCATAAAGATAAAAACCCTCTAAATCACCTCTTTAAGTATCACTGGACCACAGTATGATCCTCCTTCTACATGTAGGAGTGTTTGTGAGTGTTATCTCTACGCACAGAGCTGTAAACCAGACACGTTCACTACTATCCATTTTTCTTTGCAAGACAAAGCAAGCTTGAAACAACCAGGTTACTGTCACTTTAATTGCACTTCCTGCGGCTTCCATTATCATTTTAATGAAGATGGGGGTGACGTTTTTTTCAACATGGTGATAGTTTATTATCAAGTCCCACATGATCTGCCTGGCTCGGGGAATCATGTCGAAATTAAATGGATAAGCTATTAATAACGCATGTGTGTGCATGTGTGAGTGTGTTTTTATGTGAATGTAAAGACGCAATAAGTTTAGCTAATCTCTTTTTGTACATGTTTAAGAAAATGGGAAACAACAGTAACGTCGTATTTATTTACTGCTTATAAAAATCCAAGGAATTTTTTTTTTTACAAACATAATGAACAAAATACAAGTAAAGTGATTTAAAGAGAGTTCTTGTTGTTGGTCTTGTGTGGTGATTATTTAGGGTGGGAAAATATTATATATGGAAAAATATCTGGAAAAATAGTTATGACTCATTTGATGATCTATGAAATTATGTTCTAGACCATAAGAAGGTCAAGAATGATAAGACAAAAAGGGTGACACAATTCATCTAGTATATAAGCTTGAGATTTGAGATGGAGAGGAAGCACCGATTCACTCAGTAGGGGGTTAATTTGCTCTTTGTGGGCTGAACACAGAGCAGGCCAGAGGCTACACACAGCCCTTTACACAGGCATACGCTGCTCATTACTATGCAAACAGAAGGATCACATGCTTTACATTCCAAATGCAGGCAATGGGATGGAAATATAAAACAAGGTGACAAGGTGAAGAAGTGGGGGAGTGTCAGTGAGACATCAACATACCACCAGAGAAACTGCAATCAACATCACCACAACCACATCAACAACTCTACTAACACCACCAACACCACTCGCACCAACACTTCTACCAACTCCACCAAAATCAGAACACCAACATCTTCACCAATACCATAAAAACTATAATACCAACACCACTAGTATCAACAACCCGACCAAAATCACAAGACCACCAATACCAAATCCCAATGCCAATACCAAAACTACAGCACCCATTTAAACAACACCACCTCCTGATAGACGCTCACAACAGACAAAACAACACAGCTAACACAACCAGAACCACAAAATCAACAACCTTTTCAAAACCACCAACAGTCCAATTGATCTCACCAATACTACCAGAAAACTGTAATAATGCCATGAACCAAACTAACACAAACAACCCCAGTAACACCCCCAACTCCCAAACATCAACAACTATACCAACACCAAAAAACTACAAGACCAAAAAAGCCCACTATACCCACAACTCAACTAAATAACACCAAAACCACAAGAACAACAGCTATACTAGCACTACATAAACCACAAACCAATGCTCAACTAACAGCAACAACTCTACTAACATTACCAACACCACTATCACCAACATTCCTACCAACCGCAGCAAAATCACACCAGCACCTTTGCTAACACCAAAAAGACAGCATGCCCTTAAACAACACCACCGTAACTCAAGTGATAAATGCGGACATCTACGGTGTGTTCATAAACAACACCATCAAAACCATACCAATAACCTCACTAGCACCAATAACTTCACCAAAAATACAAAAAAAAACCAGAAAAAAACAAAAACAAAACAATAACACCAACTGCATAGAAACCACAAGTCCAACAGCTACACCACCACCACCAACACCAATAACCCCATCAACACCAACTCCACCAACAACATGACTAATGCCCACTCCACCAACACAGCCACACGGCACATCAACAACACCAGCAGCACTAACATAAACCCCATGTAACATGTGAATTCCACACATGACAACCAATATGTACAGCATGTGCTTCTTTCTTCTCAAAAAACACTAAAGAGGCAAGAAGGCAAATGGCACTCAGTACATACAGTGTCTCTCATCAGTTTATTAATATCACAGCATGATTACAACAGTCACTATCATTAGGAGCGTACAAGAATGGGATTTGCCCCACTGATTCATTTTGTTGTCATGGCAACAAAATTATTAGCCCATGGCCTGTGTGCCTCTCTGAGGACATGTCCTTCAAAGTGCTCTCTGTCACTAATTTTGCTCCCTTACACAAGCAAGAGGATTAGGACGCTGCCCACGGGTTGAACGCACACTCAGTGATGATGTTCCTCATTAAAGCAGTTATTACACACACATACACACACACACACACACACAAACACACACAATGTAATCATTGCATGTATATATAAAGTCCCTGAGTTGTCGCTTAGCTTGTTTCCTGGGCTTAGCTTGTTTATAATGCTAGATTGTTGGTTAGCCAGTTTTCTAGATAACAGTGGATCTTTTCTCCAATCAATCAATCAATCAATAGTTTAGCTTGTGATTTAGCTTGATTTTTATAATGCTACCTTGTGGCTCTGCCTGAGTACTCACTCACAGGACCTGGAGCCTATTCGAGGAGGCGGGGTACACCCTGAACAGGGTGCCAATCCATCGCAGGGTACACACACACATACACACACTACGGGCAATTTGGGAACGCCAATTAGCCTAATCTACATGTCTTTGGACATGGGAGAAAACCGGAGTACCCGGAGAAAACCAACCAAGCACAGGGAGAACATGCAAACTCCATGCACACAGAGACAGGAACCAAGCCTGGCTAGGAATCAAACCCAGACCCTGGAGGTACAAGGCGACAGTGCTAACCACTACACCACCTACACTACGCCTTGCCAGAGTACTATACGTTTTAAATAGAGAAAAGGGAGTCTTTTTCTTTCTTTAGAGAAAGAGTTACTCTACAACATGTGCAATTTGAGAAAAAGTTTGTGCATTACTTTCAATATAGCCCTCATGTATCTTTAGCTGCATTCAGATGTCCATAAAGTAAGTAAGATTAACTTCTTTAAGCCTATCTAGTGAGACATTAAAAATACAGTTACTGGGACCAGGCACACCAGCAGTCTCTATTAGCTCTTTATGAGTCATGGTTTTACATAAAAGCCACTTTTTGAGTGAATAGTGAGTGGTATTGTGGCATGTGTGGCGTGTTCTAGTCACTCATGCCTTGCAGCACTGCATGGCTTTTATGATATTTTTTGCATGGCATGAACACGCTTTTATTCCTCATGCCTCTCTACAGTGGCCGGAACAAGCAGACAATCACTTTAGTTGCTTTTGCCCGAAGGAACTGAGGCAATGACAGAATTAACTGTATGCATTTCTGGAAGAGTGTTCTGGGTGACAGAAAACATGCACAGGGAGAATACAAACTTCCCACAAACAGCAACCCATGCTCAGTATCAAACTGGGAACCCTTGAGGTGTATCTGAGGTGGCAAATCTACCTGCTGTACCACAGTGCCACCTTATGTATGCTATTCATCTTGGAAATTTTCTACTGTACTAACATTTAGTTTATGATGAAAATGGTGGCGATAAAGGAAAAAACAGAGCTCCAGATTCAAGATCTTTTATGAACCACTGATTAAAAAGTTTGTTAACTAGTCATATTATTATGTTTTTTTTACTCAGTGCTGGTGGGAGATTCCGGGACTAGGCGAAACAGACAAGCAAGAATCTACAATTATATGTATAAGTAAGTATGAAGGGTGTTCAAGTTAAACCGGGACTTGTGATGAACTTTCTGTGAATGAAAGTGCAAAAATGAATGACATTTACAAGTACGGTGACTACATTAAGCTACAATAAAACATTTGAACGGTGCAAACATTTTAAAGAAGGCTGTACTGTACGTTCATAAATTATGATCCCAGCTGATGTGGCTTGGAGTGCACTGCAATCATTCCCATAAACATTCAGCGAGTGGAACGCCTGATCCTTGAAAATCAACAGATAACTTGTCGCTGACTTGTGAAAGAGACACATCTGTCTATGTGAACTGTACACACACTCACTCACCAACACCACTTGCACATTAGTCCTGACTTCACTCCAAGCCATCTCCACATGTTTGGAGCATTAAAAGAGTTCCTGGTAGGCAAGCGTTTCAGACGTGAAGCAGACAGTTCGAAAACTTTTTACCTTGATGGTATCCTAGCACTAGTGAACCGCTGAAATAAGTGCATTAGTGTAGCAGAGGATTATACAGAGAACATTGAGATTTTACTCTCATAAGAGCTCTTTGCACAATTAAAAGTCCTGGTATGACTTGAACAACCCTTGTATTAGGACAAAATATATGCAAAAGTGTTAGAGCTAGAGACGCATGCACTCTTTTAGAAAGAGAACAAGAACCCACCATTAAACAATTTAACTCAAATAAAATCACGCTAGGAAGAACCACTGCATCCCTATGTTTTCACTGCGACTATCTAGCAGACTGTAAAATGGACTGGAGTGGCACATCTCTTAATTACACAGCTCTTTAGTGGCCATCAAATTCGGTCAGGGTTGATGGAGTTAATAGGAACAACTCGCTTATACGGCGCAAAGGAGGCCAGAAGAGTCTTAATAGTCCTCAGCTTAATGCACTATGAATTTCTTGATAGAGGCTCATACACTGTACAGCCCTGCCTGTGTTACCAGACAAATGTGGACATCGACAGTGTGATCATAATATATGTGTACATGGGTAATATTGTCAACATGGCAATTTACTGAGGCCAAAGTCAAAGACTGGACAAAAAAAAGGACCAGTGAGTTATGCTCAAGTAGGAAAAATAGAGTTTGTAGCTGCTATAACATAAGTATTAACAGTAATTAACGGTCTCACTGAGCTTTCACAATGTTACATGTATCAGTTAATGGTTGAAAAGTGTGACATTTTATTCTTAAATTAATATTTTTTATATCTATCTGTAGCTACCCTATTGCTGTAGTATAAGAGCAATGTTGCTGCTTAAATCTTAACATTCAGTGCATGTCCTTGTATTGGACGCACAGACACAATTCGTTCTGTTTAGTAAGCTCCTTTAGCACAGCATCAGTGAATTGATGGAGCCATTGTTTTTCTTGCAAGTCACCCAAAACCTTATATAAACGGTTTTATTTAATTATTAAATCCTTTCAGGGGAAATTAACTTTGCAGATGGTCAAAGTGCAAAAAAGTGTTAATGTAGTCATTTTTGGTGCAGTCTTGAAGTTTAACATCTTGCTGAAAAAAACCCATTCAAAGACAACAGGCAAATGTTCTTGCGTCAGAAAATGTAAGATCCAATCAGATTCACGTATGCAAATGAGGGTCATTAGTTTACTAGGGTGTGCTGGAGTATTGGTCGTCATCGCTCACTCACTCACTTACTCATCGTCTATACCGCTTTATCCTGTGTACAGGGTCATGGGGGGCCTGGACCCTATCACAGGAGACTTAGGGCATAAGATGGGGTACACCATGGTAAAGGTGCCAATCCATCACAGGGCTCACACATATACAATCACACACACTACGGGCAATTTGGGAATGCTGATTATCTGATCTGTATGTCTTTGGACTGTGGGAGAAAACCAACCAAGCACGGTAAGAACATGCAAACTCCATGCACACAGAGGCTGGGAATCAAACCTGGACAGGAATCAAACCCACATCCAGGAGGTCCAAGGCAACAGTGCTAACCACTAAGCCACGGTTCCGCATGGGGTATTGGTGTCACTTTAAATTTTCATAATCATAGAATCTGCATTTATTTATGAAGGGAAAACTGGTTTCTATGGCTTTTTTGTGGGTTAATTTTAGGGTTGAATATAGGATATTTTGCTGCAAATGGATTTACAATGAACACTGTTGCCTTGCACATCCAGGGTCCGGGTTCGATTCCCGGCCAGACTCGATTCCCGTCTCTGTTTGCATGTTCTCCCCATGCTTGGTGGGTTTCCTCCGGGTACTTCGGTTTCCTCCCACAGTCCAAAGATATGCAGATTAGGCTAATTGGCCTGCCCAAATTGCCCGTAGTGTGTGAATGAGTGTGTGAGTGTGTGTATGTGTAAGTGCCCTACGATGGATTGGAACCCTGTCCAGGGTATACCCTGCTTCGTGCCCTAAGCCTCCTGGGATAGGCTCCTGGGAGTACAGGATAAAGCGGTATAAAAGATGAGTGAGTGAGTGAGTGGATTTACAATGATTAAACAACATTCTTTTGAGGAATAAATGGACATTGATTGACAGGAAAAGAGAGTTAGCTCGCGGTAGACAATATATAGACATTATATACACAAATAAACAAATAACTAGGACAGAAGAGCTAGAGACAGAGAGAGAGACGGGACATTTTTACAAAGTAATCAGGAAAGATTAATGAAATATGAATCGGCCACAGCCAATTTCATCATCCCTCCCTCTTTGGTTCTCTCTCTGCTCCACCTAGCCTCCCCTCCATTTATCTCTCCTATACACTCTACTCTCCATCTCAATCCAAACTTCATCATCTGTCTTCCTGCGCCCATCAGCCATTCATTCTCCCTCTCCTGCCTTCCTTACGTCCGTCTCTGCAGGTGAAATCACAGTGCTCCATCACTCCTGAGCCGGAGAGAAGCAGCTAAACATCAGCAGGAACTAGAGCAGGAGAGAGAGAGGTCTCTGATCACTCTCTTATATCACTCCACTGCACACTTATTCAGTCTGGAATTCTTCCCTTAGGCATTTATTCACAGCGCACACACTTTTGTAACATTTATTTACCTGAAGCAGAGCACTAGAGATGCAATATAAATGTAGAAATGTCATCGAAACCATACAACATGTTAAACCAGTTGGAGGCCACCTAGTTCAAGTCTATCAAGAAAAATCAATGGAAATAAAATTGAATGGAACAGACGTTTTTTTATACAATTATATACAGTATTATATACAAAAAGGTCCACCTTTTATGTTTACTTCAAGAAAAAAAAAGCTTTTCCTTTCTTTAAAGTGATCTATATATTAAAAGTATTTACATGGTGCGTTAAAACCTTAAAGTCACAGACTTGTGAATGTGCATAATAGCAGAACTCAGTTTTGTAAAAAGTCACTTTATTTCTCTATATAATTCCCTGCTACACTAATGCAGTTTTCCCAGTGTTTCACTAATGCTTGGGTACCATCAAGGTAGAAAGTTTTCCCAGTACACCAGAACCATGATCAGACTGCTTGCTTCAGATCTGAAATTCTGGCCTCCTAGGAACTCCTTTAATGACAAACATGTGGATTTTCTTGGAGCGAGGTCAGGACTGTACAGGGGATGTGGCAATAACTCCCAACCGAGTTCCTGTAATGTGCAAGTGGTGTTGGTGGATGATTGTGTGTACAGGTTTCACAACCAGATGCGTCTCTTCCTCAAGTTGGTGACATGTTACCTGTTACAGTAGTTTTTAAGGATCAGGTGTTCCACTCACTAAATGTTCACAGGAATAACTGCAGTGTGGTCTGAGCCACCTCACTAAAAAATGACAATTTGCTGCAGTATGCTATATGTGGAAAAGAACACATCAGATTGTGCAGTTATTGGAAAATAATCAACTTCAGGGTAGTAATTCTGCTTTGCATCAGACCACACAGAAATTGATAACTGATTAAGTGTTTTTAGAGCGCTGTGACGAAATGAAAGAAAGAAGATGAGCAGGTCTGGTGAATCACATTCTTGTACCTCATGGGAACAGGTCATGTGTGTGTGTCACTTGTTTTGGACACGGATGGGACCAGGATGCACTACGGAAAGTAGGCAAGCTGATGGAGGCAGTGTTATCCTGTACTTTGGGCAATGTTCTGCTGGGAAACCTTCAGTCCTGTCATTCATGTGGATTTTACATTACATTGACATGTACAATGTAAACTAATCTATAATAAAATATTTTAAAAGTTCCAGTTGATTTCATTACATTAGAAAGCGAAATATTTGAAACATTAACTCACACATTAGTGAAGATGACAATAGCCCTTTTAGAGCATCAGCCAGCATGAATAGAAATCCTACAAAAGTGAGCAATTATACGATTTCTCTAAAGCATTTTGTCAGAGCGGAAGAACGGAAGGATGAAGAGAGCACAGAACAACAAACGATTCATCTTGAAGGAACAGAGTGTGTGAACACAAATCACCAACATACAAAACAATTAAATCGTCTCTTGTGTAAACGTGTTGAATGCCTTTAAGCGAGGCTCTAATGCTCTCTTAATCGAGTTCTGTCCAACATCATCGCTCCACACTCAATATACACTTAATGGTGATGGATCCACAAGTAGATGCCTAAAGCAACAGTTCAGCCAAACAGGAAATTTACATTATTTTCCTCTCATACAGCAAAGCTGGTCGATCAGCCATGACATGTTCGAGACCTAGACTTTGCGTCTGTAGTTTAGATCTGAAGTCTAATGAAGCGTAAGGAATGTCATGAAATGCTGTAGCCACCAGTTTATCTTCATGTAATCTGAGATCTGTGTTAATTATAGGGGTGTACACGGGAGAAACTCTAAGATCGTATGACAGATGTTGTCATATTGTTATTTATAGCCTTTATCCCACTTAACATCCATTTGCGCAAAGTCTGTAGTGCTGAATGTCTGGTTTCACAGAACAGATCACAGACTCTGAACTCCACGGAGCTGTACATCCTGTTCATGCTCACACCGCAAACGATGTTTTTTTCCGGTGCCTTCCCGATTTCATGGATTGGTAAATTGCACTTTTGTAGGAATTATTATTATTTTTTTATACTTGGATTGACTCACAGTTTTCCCACTGGACACGTGGCTAGAGTTCAGTGTATCTGAATTGAGAAATAAATCCTAATAAATTGTGCCGGGGATTTGTTGTTAAAGTTTATCCCAATATAATGTAGTCAACATTATTTTCTCCAAGTAATTCTAAATTTCAAAAACATCTGAATCGAAACGGTGTTTCAAAATAATATTAATAAATTAACCTTACCACAACATTTTGAAAACCAAATGTTCCTGCTGAGTATACTGTACATTTCAACTTCAATTCAGGGGCAATATAACACATTTAGAGGAAAGGACTCGCTATTCACCCTCTTCCACTTGTCTGAGCTCACAGACACCTATGGCTGATGTCACTGTAATTAATGTGGGAGACCAAACATGTCAACACTCCCTTAAAAAGGTGTTTTGAAACATCTAATTGAAAACTGTAAATAAAACAAAACAAAACAAAAAAAACATTCAAACGTTAGGCCACTCCTAAGATTAAAAATCAAACTGTGATGAAATTTGGCATCAAGAAGAGCTACAGCTGCTGTGAACTACAATTTTATATAAATAAATGTGTGATGCAGTGTCAGAAACCTAACATGTTTTTACACATTTTAATACATTTTAATGTTTAAAATGTGTTCATGTCAAGCAGCTGTTGCATGCGTTTTGCTTAGAGCTAATCAGGTAGCTATTAACTTGGATGACTTATTAGCTGTTTTAGCCTCCCATTTGACTTCATATCCTCCTAAGCAAATTGGGTGTGTCTGTTGCCAGGAAATCTGGATCTCAGGGCTGCCATATAGAGTTCAGTTTTTGCGGCCACAAATACACACACACACACACACACACACATATTTTTACACCACACAGCCTCCATTGTGCTGTTTTCACCCCATTTTGTCGTATTCACGTGTTCAGTGGGGCATCTCAGAAGGACACGCATTTAGGCCGCCTGAAATAACGACTCTGAAGTAGCCTATAATTTGCCAGATGCAGCCGTGAACGGTTTCCATGGCAACTGGGCTGGGTAATTTCCTCGTTCTTTTGCCATGATGACTATGGAAGGAGGACGAACGGATAAACTGAGCGAGCAGGATATGGAGCGTTACAGTGCATTAGCATAAAACTGTGTAACCGTGTCACGGCAGGTTCAAAACAAGAGCTCAATCAATGATGATGATGATGATGATGATGATAACTTTAACTTTCCCAATGAGATGCACAGATGGTTTGCTTTCACATTACTGCCACCAAGTGTGCTGATACAGAGCAGGCAACTGGGTCAGGTTATTTGAGAGAGAGAGAGAGAGAGAGAGAGAGAGATACAATGGAGAAAATTGACAGAGAGAGAAATAGTGTCCTTGAGCTCTGGAAAGGCGCTATATAAATAAAAATTATTATTATTATTATTATTATTATTATTATTAAATAAAGAGAAATAAAGAAAGAAGAGAAAGCAAGAAAAAAATTAAAAGCAAAAAGCCTACAGAAAGTCTTACAGAAAGAGTAAGAATGAGTAAGAGAGAGAGAGAATGAGAGATACCACCGAGTGACAAAATTTCCTAATCCACCATAGTCCACGTCGTCTCTAACATTCCGCATCATCCTCGTCATCTTCCTCCTCCTCCTCGTCACGACTCCCCAACACACTCTCAGAGCTTTAAAGTTTTCCCGGAATGTGTATGTGTGTGTGATTATAAGTCACTTCATATACAATTACCCCACCAACATTTAAACATCCACCTTTAAGCAAAAGAACAAAAAAAAAAAAACATAGAGTGTTTATGCGGAGTTAATGATGTGAGCAGAACCTCTATTAGAGCGCACAGAAACACATACATATTGGTTTTCACTCTGTGTGGATGAGGCACTGTCACTGCCATACATTGTGTACTTCTGTCACTAGTTTATAATAGTATGCATGAACGCATTATTTATTAGCAATTACAGTAATGGGAAAGCAAATAGGCTAACCCACAAACTAACATTAGCAAACAACGATGTATTGAAGGCTAGATCCACTGTTGAATTCTTGATGCTGATTGGTTGTAATGTAGTGTAGTGCCTGCTTCAAATTATATCACTGGTTTACATAAATAGCCTTTTCTAATATGTTATTGTTTCTATAGTAACAGTTTACTCAGGAACTGGTAAAGAGATGAAGAGCTACATCAACCCAGAATAATAAATTGATGTAGAAGACATAAATAATTTATCAAGTTTTATCTAGGCAGCACGGTGGCTTAGTGGTTGTTTCCTTACACCTTCAGGGTCCAAGTTCGATTTCTGCTTCTGGTCTGTGTGCATGTATGTGTGTTGTCCCCGTGTTCAGTGGGTTTCCTCCCACAGTTCAAAGACATGCAGATTATGCTACTTAGCATTCCCAAATTCTCCACAGTGTGTGAATAAGTGTGTGTATGTGTGTGATCTGCGATGGATTGGCACCACATCCAGGTGGCTGCCTCGTGCCCTAAGCCTCCTGGGATAGGCTCCAGGCTCCCGTGAGCCTGCATGCATGATAAAGCAGTATAGACGATGAGATGAGATAAGATGAGAGACGTTTTATCTAAAGAGACATTTACATTAACATTACAGCATTTGGCAAACACTGACCCACCCCTACCAAACACTGAGCTACCTCTGTTCAATGCTGAGCTACCCCTACCAAACACTGAGCTACCCCTGACCAACACTGAGCTACCCCTACCAAATATTGAGCTACCCCTACCAAACACTGAGCTACCCTTGCCCAACACTGAGCCACCCCTACCAAACACTGAGCCACCCCTGCACAACATTGAGCAACCCCTACCAAACACTGAGCTACCCCTACCAAACACTGAGCTACCCC
>JAOVVB010000016.1:2294534-2309136 GCA_028570985.1 Heterobranchus longifilis
TGTGTGTGTGCATGCGTGTGTGTGTGTGTGTGCCTGAGCATGTGAGAGAAAGAAAAAACAAACACACAAGTGTCTGGAGGAAAAAACAGGATTCGTCTGGGTTTAAAATGTCTGAGTAAACACACACACACACACACACACACACACACACTGACCCAGTCCTACTCGTTCTTCACACAGACAGCACACAGGAGCCATTTTGTCATGTTAGAGACACACACTGCAGAACGAACACCAGTCTGTTACATCCAGTGCAGATACCAGAAGTGTTGTGGCTGACGTACCGCAACGTACGATGGAGTATGACGATGTGGCCGAGTACGAACCGTGCAGAACTTTTATACAGAAATACGACATTTCTTACAAAGTCTGTAAAATTCCACAAGAGCAAAAAGGCCATGATTCAGAAGTGTTTAAAAACTACATGATTAAAATACATATATTCGAATGGGAAAGAGAATTATATATTGCCAACTCAAATGTGAAATATATCTATCGATATATATTTACATATCTATATATCTATATGCAAATGTAGTGCTGTTGCCATAAATGGCATTTCGTCTGTCGTGGCACAATGTATTTTGTCCAAATCACGTTCCCATTAATTTCACAAAGTGCGACATCATCAGATGGCATAGGAAGCGGAGCAGATCTGACCACCTGAGCACATCTGGTACCTACACCATTGCAGATAACCTGATGCTCCACGAAAGGAAAACTCTTTGCCCAAATCCTCACACTCGCTGATCAGTGATCAGTAAAAATCAAACAGGCTTACACACTTGAACGGACACCATTTTATCTCGGAGCTGTTTTCCACTGTATTGGACTGTGAACTCTTTTTTGTTGAGGATTTTCCGAAATTAGGATTATTCAGCAGCAGGACAGCTTTACAGGACGGACATTTTCTATCACCGTGCTTCAGGATCGATTCATTAAAACCGATGATGCTGACTTTCCTGTGGACACTTTTATGCCTCACTTAAATAATAATCAACTTTAAATAAATAAAGTAAAACATGGTTTAAAAAAAAGAAGAAAAAAAAAATTAATAAATAGAAAACAATAGATTAGGTTTATACGCTTTTTCTGGAGATTTAAGAAGTAAAGTTGTACAGAAACCCTGCCTGGAAACCAAACTTCCGGTCTGATGATAGTTATGTTATAGACACTCTACAGAACACTAAAGATTCTGCAGCAGAAGATTCATGCATACGGGTGGGAATATTTAAATGAGGAACAAACCTAAACATGAGAGACCTGAAAAAAAATACTAAGTAAAGCTTCAAAATGGAGCAAGACAAGATGGTTTATTTAAACTGCTGCCGCCATGCAGTGTTCTGCAGTTTCTCTGAAGTTCAGCTTTTGTGACATGCATCAGTGCAGTTAGCACATGCTTGATGCTAAAAGTAAGGCAATTTTCATCGCCATCACACACGTCCGATGAGTATGCTCTCAAAACTCCAGAATCACAAATGCGAAACGTTTTCCTGCGTCATGACACGAATAGGTCACCATTTATAATCGTTGACCCCGGAGCGAAAAAACAGATGAGAACTGATACATTATTCAACAAGACCTGTTGAAACATTTCTCGTCCACACAGTGTCGACTTTAACGAGGACATTTGCCTAGATGAAGTGACGCTCTGTAGTTATATCAGAAACGTTTGAGTCACGGCCGATCACCGGTGACGATGAAGATAACGAAGAGTCATCACCCTGAGACATCTGAAGCCTCCGCGGCTGAAGACTAATAAACATGTCACAAAAACAATGTATGAAATCTGATCACAACCACAAGTGGACAACAGAGACACGTTTGTATGGTCAGGAGTAAGCAGTTAGGCGTCTCAGCTGGATCATTCAAGGACGTTAACATCAGGGCCATAATGATGGAGGAGCCATGACGGTGTAAAAGACACACTCAACTTGCACAAAAACTTAAAGGGATAGTTTGGAAACAAAAAATATGTAAGAGCTCCGCCTAAGGAGGGGGCGGGACTTGTGTTTTAAAGTGCATTTAATTGGACAAACGCAAGATTAGTACAGAATGAGTCCCCAAAACTAATTTATCACTTTTAATCTCCGAGACGATTCTGTATCCCATCATACTGTATGTATTTTAAAGTATATATACGGTCACACTAATGAACAGGTGGCGCAAACCGTGAAAAATGGGTGTTGTTTTGTGGTTAACTTTAAAAGGCCTGTGAAAGGTTGTGGTGAAATAGAGTGACAGACGTGCTGAGGCATGACAAGGCAAAGCAGGAAAAGGGAAACAAAAAAAAAAAAAAAAGATTAACCTCCCTGTTTAATCCTAATGTAATGTTTAAAACGCACAAGCTCCATGTAAAAAAACAACATCACAGCCACAGTTTAATTTCTGATCAAATGACGTCACACTGTGGCTGATTAACTGACCAGCTCGGCTGTTATTTAAGGGTTGTGTGGTGTTTAAAGGGCATTACTGACACCAGGCTAGGCTAGGCACATTGACATCGCAATACATGAACATGTTGTGCTGTCAATAATCAATAATAAACAGAAAATAAAAAACTCTTCTCTGGGGAAAAAAAACTTCTTAAACTGGAAGTTGTGGTTTAAAAAAATTAATTAATTAAAAAACCAACGAAACGGTTGGTGAAGAATAACCGCTTTAGCGCGTGCGCTAGCAGGGAGACTGGAGCAGTCATCCCGCGGCCTGTTCACATCCAGGGTCAAAACTGTGAATTAGACATTCTCTCGGCCCAACGCAGGAGCTGAGGACAGTTTCAAGGGAAAACGAACTTTAATTATCACAAACACGCTGGCATTACCTGTGTCACGGATGCCGCTGGTGGAGATGTCGGTGTTTTTAAAGCCAGGCCCGGGGTCGCTGATGGAGAATTGGGACCAAAGATGGCGCTGCGTCCAAACTTCCAGCGAGGCTCCTCTCACTTTGGACACTCATTAAGCCCAGAAGTAATAGAGTAAAAACGCAGCCTCTCAATCCCAAACTAATCCCACCTCCGACATCTCCTGCGTCGCGTTTCCGAATGACACCCGCTCACATGTCTTTTGCACTATGAAGTGCTTATGTCTCGGTTATAACGCATCGCTTTCACGCTGCACACAGCCGTTATAGCCACAGGTTCATGCACTCACTCTCAAATCATCCCCACACTGTCACAGCCCGAGCTGCGTCCCGCTTCCATTAGGCACCGCGCATGCGCCGAACCTTTGCGCCTGCGCGCTGTGTATCGAGCGTCCGTCAACACTTCCGGTTTTATTTAGTTTTGTTTTTCCATTTATATATATATATATATTTTTGCATTTAATGATTCTAGAACACAAAAGAAAAGTTTTTACATAAAAATATTTCCAGACACAAAACTGACTATTGGCCACCTATTAAACGTCACGCGATGCTGATAGCCCCGCCCACTTCCGGGTTTTTGATGCGAGGCAGAACTCAAGAAACTAGCAATAAATAAATAAATCCATCTAAAAGGTGTCGATGAGAAATGTGTGATTAAATTAAGCCTTTTAGGTCACTTTTTGGGTGTCATGAGCTTTATACTTTCAAATGGCTTTTGCTAATAAACTAGTCTACACAATGTGATTAAGCAAGAGCAATCCCTACTTCCGGTTTTATTTGTTTGTTTAGTATTTATTAATAATAAAAAAAATCAGAAATGAAAACCAATAATGTCATCAAATTTCTTTCCATATAGAAACTGTATACTATTAAATGTCACTTAAATGTATGTACCTGTATACTTTTATATTTGTTTATTTGATAAATATATAGATTAAGAAATAGCACATAAGTAAACACATATACATTATAATGTGTCGAAATATTACTCAAGTAATTTATAGCAAAAAGTAGTTTTAATTAATTAAATTGAAGGAAACCTCCATGCTGAAGCATGTTATACGGTATGTGTTTACCTTAAAAAAATTTTTTTAGGTGTCCAGTAAGTCTGGTGCTAGTTTTGTTGGCTGAAGCTGTATTTATGTTATTACAGTGAGACCTTATAATTGAACAAAGAAAAAAAAAAGCAGTAAAAGTGTTTGTGTGATGCTGTAATATCTCAGGGAGCAGAGATCTTATAACTTGCAGCAGAACATTATTCAGTAAGCTCAGATGTTACGACTCAGACATCTCTACTTTCTCACCAGTGTAGAAGTGGTGCAGACTTTGGTGCAAACCCTAGGCTCGGCTTCTCAGACTGCAGTGCAGCTATATGACACAGTTAGACAGCAATTCTGCTCATCCGCACGCATAAATACACGCAATAAGGATCCATCTGATACTTCCTACCATGCTTGCTTAATCCTTCATGTTCATTCTGCTGCATACGTAAGAGATATGATGAAACTCCATTGTTACATAAAAGCACATGTGGAAATTTTAATTGATGATAAAGTTATGGCAGAGTGACTGCATATTTCAGTTATGTTCCGGTGATTAAGATGTGTACTGTGAGGACACAGATGGCTGCTGTTTGATTAACTTAGCCCAGATGTGAAGAAAAAAAAACACATCTGTCATATTTTTCTATTCATACAGCCTTGGAAACTACAGCTTTGTCTGCATTCAGCTTGGAGTTTCAGATGCTTTAGACCTGCACTGGTATATGATGAACACACATATAGTAGCAATCTCTTAGTAAAATGAATATTTTGGCTATTTGCACCTTTTCCCCACAAAGCACAAATGTTGATCAGTGAAGATATTCATTATCCTTTTTATTTTGTTTTGTTTTGTTTTGCACCAGGGCTCTAACAAGCAATGAATCCTGTCTCACCCAAACTTTTTTCATAAATATCTGCTTTGATCCACATTCATTTTTTTTAGTGACTACAGAAAGCTTGGAGACAAAATGTCTCTTAGAGAAAGAGCAAAACTACGCATTTTATTCATGTCGCTTACTTCCTACATTTATGAAGAAATAACAGAATGTAATTTATTTTAAAATATTAATTTAAGAGGCATAGTATGTGGTATGTCGCTCACATTGGTATGTTAATAATATTTTCAACATTAGTTCATACTGAGAGTTAGGGTCAGGATGGATTTGGAGGCAAACCGACAACTTATTATTATTATTATTATTATTATTATTATTATTATTATTATTACATACAATTAAAATGTCTTTATGTACAATTAACAATGCATGGCTGAACAACTAGATCAGTTTCTGAGGGATTTTTTGATGTCTTCTTTGTCTATTCCTTCACAGCTCAGTACACTTCAGAGTTATCAGAGAACTGAAATCTCTTAATTCAACACCTGGGAATTGCAGCTTCTTATCTTAGACTTGAGTTAATGGAAATTTCCAGAACCTTAATATATCCAGAATGAGCATAGGAGGTACAGAGTGGAAAACTATTTCATTTCTCACTGCTCTTCCTGCTTAATAAACCCCTTGAGAATCATAAGAATTGTGCTCATGCCAACCATACTCAGTACTCCTGAGTTTACTCCTCTACACCTGTATATTATAAGGATTTATAATCTCACTATCCAGTGTCAGCCAGAAGAGGCTCAGTTCTTTTCCGAGTCTCTCATCATTTCTTCCTCCTGACGTCTTAGAGTTTTTCCTCGCCACTGTCATGTTTGTCATCTCCGCATTGTTCACTCTGGATTTAGCTAAATCTACATCTGGATTTCTGTCAAGCTGCTGTCTGACTCGTCTGTGGTTTAAAGAGCTGTACAATTAAAATGAATCGCATCACGACTGACTGACCAAGTCCTGACACGTCTGTACAGTCTTCAGAGTGACTCATGGACGGATAAATATTTTTAAGAAATGTATGATGTCAGCGTATATTTCCAGCTCAGATATTAACATTAAATAACCAAACTATCAACAATGAAATAACCAAGCTAAAAAACTAACTATATTAATAATCTACAAACAACTTACTCGATTTTATTACTAATTTATTGATGTATTATAGCACAATACATAAAAAATTGTCTCAAAATGCATTCAGAATGCATTAAACTTTACTTGGAAACATGTACATCATATTGAGAGAGTCTGCAGATGTTTTTGTGCTTTATGCGTGCGTGTGTGTGTGTGTGTGGGGGGGGTTGTGTCAATGCTGTGTCAATGCTGTGTGTGGTTGCCAGAAAGGGAACTTTAGTGGCACACTTACAGCTGCAGACACCACACACACACACACACACACACACACACACAAACACCTGCATATTTAACCTGATTTGAAGTCATACACAGGTTGCCATGGTAACTTTAACAGGTATTTGATCTCATCTTTTTAGTGCTATACAGAGTGTTATAGGTCACAGTGACTCTCTCTCTCTCTCTCTCTCTCTCTCTCTTGTTTAACACACATTATATTTAGATTATCTGATGCTACCTTTATGTGATATCGGATTTATCAGGAAAATAAAAGCTCTTGAACTTAAAGGTAGATTTTTTTTTCTTAAAATGAAGCAAACTTTGATTTTATGTAAAAACTTTACTTATACTTACTGTTTTTCTTGCTGTACTTTCTCACTGAACTAACTCCTCTCTCACTGGGTTCACAAACTGCTGGGTTTAAATCGGTGTAATATTTGTTAGTCAACAATGACGTTTAAATTAAAAAGTCACGGGACAATTAGAATTAGACTGGGGGTTGTTGCAGAAGTTAATAGCTACACCATCATTAGATAAACTGATATCCCAGGATGTATAATATTATAATCACTTAAAAATGCACACATGCTCTATGGACTGCTCTAAATTCCTCTTAAGTGCAAATGCACATAGTTTTAAACTGATTCGATGGCCTGAAGTGATTATTTCCTGACTGAGCTTCGCATGAACAGAGAGGAGTGGAATAAAGAAATCATAATGAGGTTTTTTTCTTTTATTTTTACCAAAGGAAATGAGACAAACCGTTCCTAGTGTAAACTGTAATTCTTTCAAATTCAACAGTAATATTCTATTTGTTTTATAAAATTACAAATATAGATGCTGTTGTGGTGTTCAGTTTAATTATAATTAAATGTCTCGGTATTAGACAGTGCTATTGAATTCTGGATTCCGATTGGACGGGTGTTGATTCCTTTTCTACAGCTTTAGCTCTGACAACTTCATGTTAATGCACTTATTCTATTAGGTTATAGTTTCCATATTAACAGCTCATTAACAGGCAAAATCTATACTATAGGCTATAATCTGTTAAAGCGGTCTGTATGGAAACATAATTTAAGATGTATGAAAGGTGTCTCTGTTGTCAGTGCTTTTCCACAAGGTTCACACTTCGTGGTTTCTCAGTAATACCACAATCTGTATTTGAAGATTTCATTGAAATTGTACTTCAAAAAAGAGATGTGAGATGATGGAAACTCCTGTTTATAGCTGTAATAATGTGAGAAGATGAGCGAGAACAGGAACTAAGTTGTTTTGTGGACGTTCCACAACATTCAACATAAGGAAGGATTATTTGAAAAATTCACATGTTGTAATTGTTTGCATGTCGCTGTGATATAAGAGGAATAAAACACTTCAGGAAGTGCTGTTAGAGGTCAAAAAGAACAACTGTGATGAGGTGACAATAACAGTGCATTTAAACTTGGCACCATGGCACAGGTACAAAGGAAATATATTTTAGACCAGGAAAAAAATCTCTTCCACTCCATTTTTAACCACATTGTGTTTTCATGGCTCTTGCTTTTTACACGTGAATTTCAGTGAATGGAAATTATAATTCTACAACATAGAAAAACATTCGATGGGCTACAGTTATGTGTTTTATGTTATGTAATGTAACTTTGTGACAACTATCTGATGCATACTTTTGCACTTTCATCATCAGCACTCAGCGTCCCTCCTTGAAGGACATCGACATTGAAGAAATTCTGTCTGCAAAGAGCAAGAGGCATTATCAAAGATACCTCTCACCCCAATCATGGACTATTCACTCTTCTTCCATCGGGCAGGTCCTACAGACACAACAACACAAATGTCAAAAAAGACGAGGAGCATGTATTTGGTCGAGCTGCGGCCTTTTTCTGTCATGGAGAAGATGGGCTCTCCCACTGTAAAGACTGTTGCTGCATCAGGGGGTCGTAGCCACACACACAAGTTTCATTAGCGGTACTAATCCTCGACATCAAGGACGGCTCATTCACGGCACGCTGGCGGAGTTCCTGGCAGACTTTGACGTGATGTTTCTTCTGCTCCAGGTTCAGCAGCCTGGGGACAAACTTGGCAACAACACACAGCATGTTTAAATCACACGTGAGGATCGCCTGGACTGTTCCGTATGACACACTCACAACGACAACTATGATGTGGACTGTTTTCTGACGATCGTCATAATAATTTCAACAATTTCGAGGCTTGAGCTCGTTGAAGATCCTCCTGATTACTCGTCGTTTTCAAGTGATGTTCTTCCACTCCTGAAGTGCCAAAACACTTGCTGAATCAGGCCAAACGTCTTTGTGGCATATTTGCCCAGTTTCACACGGAATTTCACGTTCACTTTGTTCTAACTTGCTGTCCATGATGAAATAGCAGATGTGGACCAGTGCACAAAGCAAGGTCCATAAAGACATGGACGAGCGAGTTTGGTGTGGAAGAACTTGACTGGCCTGCACAGAGTTCCCGACCTCAACCCTACAGGTCCCATAAACACACTCCTGAACCTTGTGGAAAGGTTTTCCAGAAGAGTTGAAGCTGTTATAGCTGAAAAGGGGGCGGGGCCAACATCATAGTATTAAACCCTATGGATTAAGAACTGGATGTTATGTTATGAAGTTTATATGCATGCGAAGGCAGGCGAGCAAGTACTTTTGGTGATATAGTGTATGTTTATTATTAATCACTCTCACCCCGATACACACGAACACACACCCCTCATTTACCACATTTGTTGTTTATTGTAAATAGGCCGCTTGTGCATTTCTTTGGTCTATACATGAACTTTGCACAATGACAATAAAGTTGAATCTAATCTAATCTAATCTAATCTAATCTAATCTAATCTAATCTAATCTAATCTAATCTAATCTAATATTGTGTACAACAATAGCCATGATGCTCCATGTGTGAGGAAACGTGAAACAGCGGCCTCTAGCGCCTGACATGTGTTAATGCTCAACTGTAAAACCCTCCCGGCGGCCATAGCAGTCCAGTGTCCTGTTACAAACCTGGGAACCGATTAATAAGTTATAATCCGTGAAGAACAGTCGCCCAAAAAACAGGACTTTATACGCGGCTATAACGACTCGTCACTAGTAAGTCTAACCGTTGCTATAGCAACGCCACATTAGAGAGATGGAGAGAGTGGAGTTATTAATCCGAGATGGAGTGTAAAGATGGATGGAAAGGCTTCCTGTTGTTGACATAATCCTTTAGAGATCAGATAGCACAGAGAATAATTCATGCTTTGTGTGTTTTATTTATTCATCTAAACTGCTGCAATCAAATAAAATGTTTATTTATCTAAAAGTATTATTATTATTATTATTATAAAATGTTTTATTTATCTAAAGGTATTAATGTTTTTTCCCCCCTAGTGTAGTTATTTATGTGAAATCCACGCGGTGTTTGTGTTTCTAACCTTTATAAGATTATCAAGCGTATCACATCAAGAGCATCTATCTGTGCTTGTATTTTAAGATGAATAGTAGTATTAGTAAACTGATGCTTTATTATTATTATTATTACTGTGTTATTTATTGTGATGCACTGAGGGATCTGTACACTTAGCTAAATATAGGCAAGTAAAGACAATCATGTAAATCTAAACCTTTTTTAAAACTTAAAATCGATTACAGTTGTTGCTTTTAATGAAACAATGGTGGAAACAGGTTTATAAAACAATATTTGCACATTGCCACGTCCCAGACTCCATTGTGTCAACCGGCTTCTATCCTCGGCAGGGCGTAGCCCGGCAACGCTGCCGTGCTTACGTCACAGCTCAAGTATCCCGGAAGTAAATTTCTTCATGGATTTTATTCAACTTTTTTACTTTCACAGACCGTTCAAACATTTTCTAGGTGATTGATGTCTATAGAGTAATAGAGTCTTGCTTTTATGTCGTTATCTGTACCCTCTTATGCGATGTATTATTTCCCCCCCCAGACGTATAACAGTAGATGCTACTTTTGCAAACTTCTGGGGTACGTCTAAAAGTCCGCCATATTGGAAAGGGCGGAAGTTACGTACAAGCCTACGCACGATTATAGAAAGCGGGATAAACGTTAAACACACTACAGTACATTGCTGTAATGATAAATGTCCAAATAAAAAGATCTGGTCTGCCATGTGGTCCATACTGCAAATGTACATTTAATATAAATCAAGTGTCCGATTCCCACCTAACGTCCGTGTGCATGTTCTGAGTTTGCATGTCCATGCTTGGTGGGTTTCCTCCAGGTACTCCGGTTTCCTTCCACAGTCCAAAGACATGCTGATTAGGCTAATCGGTGTTCCCAAATTGCCCAAGTGTGTGAATGAGCATGTGAGAGTGTGTCCTGTGATGAACTGGCACTCTGTCCCGGGTGAACCCTGCCTCATGCCTTAAGTCTCCTGGATAACAGAATAAAGGATACAGGTAAAACGAATACAGGATAAAACGGTGTAGACGATGAGTGAGTGAGTGAGTGAGTAATCGCACAGATCCATACTGCAATTTCAACTTTCATGCAAATAACTGTGCAGCACTAATTAAAGCAAAGACATATTTATGATGTCGCAGACACTTAGTGGTTAGCCGCCACTTTATCTTGCCTCTGTTCTGTGTGCATGAAGTTCGCATGTTCTCCCCGTGCTTGGTGGATTTCCCATAGGTTTTTGGTTTCCTCTGTCAGTCCAGAGACATACAGGATAGATAGTGACTGGCATTTCCAAATTGGCCGTAATGTATGATCGGGTGTGTGTGTGTGCCTTGCGATGAGTTAGCAACCCATCCAGGGTGTCCTCTGCCTCGTGCTTTAAGCTCCCTGATATAGGATCCACCCTACATAGAATAATCAGTATACTGTACTAAAGAAAAGTATAAAGATTTTTGTAATGTTTGTTAATGATATAGGATGATTTAAACCCTTTGGAATGGCTGTTATAAAAAAAAAATTAATCCGGGACGGCTTGGTGTGATGCAGCTTGGCGTGAAGCAGAACTACCCGTTATTTTCAGATTTTTTTATTTAATGATGCATCTGAAAATGCTTTATTCATCTCATACAACAGCAATATATTTTTTTATGTACTAGAATGCCATGTCATGTTTTTCCTCTGCATTTCTTGCTGAAATGTGTAGGCCTTGTGGGTTTTTATTTCCGTAGACTTACGAGGAATCGTTCCTCCCAAGCTATTTGTGTGGTCTTTAAAACAAGTTCAGGCTGACTTTAATGTCAGTTTCCTAATTCCTGTTAAATTCATGGCTGCATTAATTCAGCTGGAAGTAGATTTGTTACAAGCGCAAATGCAGGAATACTCTAAGTACATTACCGTAAAAGCGTAAAAGAGGTTTGCGCTACAGCCCAAGGTGCTGTTACTGCCCAACACAATCCCATAATGTTGGGTTTTATAGATCATTTACGAATTATGTGGGACAGCATGAGAGACAAAGATCAGTAACATAAGTTTAATAGTGCCTCTAGAGTCTCTGAGCAATTAAACCTGCTGGCGCTCTGCCTAACCACACGCACGCACGCACTCACACTCACACACACACCTGCCTATACAAAATGAAAGCAAGCCCATCTTTCAACAAATCCAGTGTTTGCGTGCGTCTGTTTACTCGTGCCTGCGTCTCAGTATAGAATCTGGTGCATGCCCTCCAGACCTCTACCTAAAGAGCTCTTTAGAAGCAAAAGTCTCTCTATGTCTACTCAGTGATCTTGCGGTTTTGCACACGGTTAAACACATTGTCTCATTGCCTCTATTGTCTGTCTCTTTCTGAGCAACAACACGAAGAAGTGAGCGAGTGAGTGACAGCATTGTGGTCGAGGCCTCTGGAGCCGCAGTTAGAAGCACAGCTGGCGCTCGTGCTATTCACTGCCTTTCAGTTAAACACACACACTCTCCCCAACGCACCTGCGAAAAGGAGGACCGTTTATAAAGCCAACCACTGCAAATAGAAGTGTAAGAGACATCGGACATCTGGGAGCAGACAGTGTGCTCGGATACTGTCAAGCCTTCCGAACAATCCCATTCTACACACACAAACACTTTCACACTCTCGATCCCTCCCTCATTTACTGCCCCACTCATCATAGTTTCATGCCATATAATTTAAGGGCTTAGAATACAAAAAGTACTAAAAACAAGATTAAACATTACTTTACAAGCACAGGACAGGTGAACACAAGCACATATAGTGCAACAAATACTGCGGTATTTTCACCTTATTTGTTCTCCATTGTATCAATAATGTCTGTAGTGTGTGTCTGATTACCAAGGTAAAGGATTTTGACGTGATTTCTTGTACAAAGGAAAATCTGACATCTTAACTTTTCAGCGAAGTTGACGGTTGTATTAAACGTTGGAAACACAACTGCACACACAAATCAATCCAAAGAAGACCTACATTTGAAACTCACTGAACATGTTCTCATGAGGTTTTTTTTTAGCAACTTTAATACACTGGAGTGAAAAGAGTATAATTTACAGACTTGTGTTTAGAACGACACTATATGACACTTTCCTAATATTTTCAAGACAACTGATATAATCCTAGATACATATTGGTACAGACTTGTTCAGCTTCTGGTATGTGAGCAGACACGGATGTCTTTCCTGACAAAAGGTTGTGCTGTGACTTTCACATAATCATTATATCAAGCTGTCATCAACAAGCGCGTCTGACATACCGCACCAGAAGTCTTGTTTAGGGGTTTTAGTGTAAATCAACGTGAAAGGTGTTATAAAACAGGAAAATTACAGAAATTCAGGAATGGATAAGGCATGGCAGAATGTGGCTTAGTGATCAGCACTTCCAGGGTTGAAGGCTCCTGTTTGTGTGTGGAGTTTGCATGTTCTCTCAGTGCTTGGTCTCCGGTTTCCTCCCACAGTTCGAAGACATGTGGTGTAGACTAGGGTTAGTTTGGCATTTCCAAATTGCCTGTAATGTTTTGGGTGTTGTGGTGGCATGGCGACATGGTGAACATGGTTTGCATGTTCTCCCCATGCTTGGTGGGTTTCCTCAGGGTACTTCAGATTTCTTCCACAGTCCAAAGACATGCAGATTAGGCCCTGTGATGGATTGGCACCCTGTCCAGGGTGTACCCCGCCTCGTGCCCAAAGTCTCCCGGGATGGCCCCCGTGACCTTGTATTCAGAATAAAACGGTATAGACAAGACATAATGGGTGTTTGAGTGTGTGTGTGTTCATGTGAGATTGTGCCCCACCCAGTCCAGTGAATGCCTCCTTGGGTCCTTGGGATAGACTCCAGGCCCCTGTGACCCTACTCAGTATAAGCGGTATTAAAAAAATGCATAGATGGATGGAATAATGGACAGGAATTTGTGAGATGTCATAAGGTGTGTCTGTACAAATAACATACAACAAATTGTGCTTTTTCTGTATTTAAAATTAATAGAAGTACAAGGCATGACATGTAGGTGGAGTCATGAGTGTGAAAGCAGAAAACATAAACTCCTCTGTCCTGAAGACTTTCCTGTGTTAGTAAACTAATAACTGTTGCAAAGCGCTTGTATGCGAGACTTGTTCCATAAGTGTTAACTATGTAATAAATAAATAATAAATAATACAGTGATACCTCGGCAAACGAATTTAATCCATTCCGGAGGCGAATTCTTAAGGTGAAATTACGTATCGCGAAACACATTTTCCCAATGGAAATATCATGTAAATGCAGATAATCCGTTCCAGCCACCCAAAAATATTAACAATTTTTTATACTTATAATATAATAATTTTTGCATATTAAAACAATAAAACAAATGTAAAAGACATGTAAATGATGTAAAATATGAAATAGATAGACATTAAACCTCAGTTTTTCTTAATTTGTGATTTTTTTTTTGGCACTGGCTGCTTGAAAAACTCAACTACAAGTTTCAATCTTATAACACTTCTGGAAATCTTCCTAATCTGAGCTGCAGTGGATCCGGTACTGTATCTGTTCAAGACCTGCCCTTGCACTTTTTTAAATGTATTTTTATTATTTTGAGCGAGTTTTGAGTAAACAAGTTGTCTGTTCTTATCTCAGTAGGAAAATGTGTCAAAACTCTTGTCAGCAGTAATTACACACACGCTACAGATGTGTGGGCTGGAAAACGCCGGAATATTCCTTTACCATGTTTACTTAGCGGACTGAAGAGATGCTAAATACAGGAGCTAATAGAGAAGCATATGCCACATGTCAGACCCTTTACACGACACTGTACTTCTCAAATCCACCTGCCTGCATCCTTTCTTAGTTTTTTTCCCCTCAATCCTCTTCAACTCGCCTTCTTTTCTTTTCTTTTCTCTGTTTGCAGCCTCATTGATATTACCTCTTCTATTTGCTCTCTGTCCCCCCCCCTCTCTCTCTTTCTCGCTCTTTGTCCCTGCCTCATTTCCTCTCTTCATTCCCGTTATTTATTTATTATTTATTTATTAATTTTTTTATTACACC
>JAOVVB010000016.1:2424390-2435124 GCA_028570985.1 Heterobranchus longifilis
GTGCCCAAAGTCTCCTAGGATAGGAACCAGGCCCCAGTGACCCTGTACAGACAAGCGGTATAGATGAATGAATGAATGAGTTCATTGTGAACATAAATGTCATTGCAATATTGGGTTTTCAATGATTCCTTAGATCTGGCCTTTTTCTTGGAATGGAGTGAAGGTACTACACACATACAGTATATTAGAAGAAAATTATCATCAAGTAGCCATCAACAAGCTTCTGGAAGAATTCTGGTTAGATATTTGACCAGTCTTTTTGGAAGAATTAGTTGAATGTTTTTCAGATTACTTTTTTACATTCTGTAAATTAATTTGCATTCATTATTTTCATATTTATGAAGAATAAACAATGCTCAAGTTGGTGTGATTTCAAGTGATAAAGCCAACACAGTAATGAAGTTGCAACATATTTTAAGTAAGCCAGTTTCAACTGATTGAAAGTTTAAATCTAACTGTCTGTTAAAAACACACACTTCACACATTTTTTTACGAAGAAGTTTGCAGCTTTCTCGCAAAGCCAAAAAAGGATGTGGTTAGTGCATGGGCACAGAACGTGACAGAAGCAGAACAGTCGGCAAAGAGCTGAAAGCTAGGGCAAAGAGCTGATATTCTGACCAAATAAACACACATTTAGAAAGATTCCCACTGTTTGATGACACCATCTTGATTGCATGTACCTTATGCCATGGTGCCAGTTTATCACAACAAATACTTTGGCACAGCAGCGCGCACATGGCTACAGGGCCCACTGATGAAACAGGACCCTCTTGGTAAGGAAGAGCGAATATTAAAGGGGACGATAATGGCACCCAGGTGAGGAGCTGCAATGCTCACAATTTTACAGATGATGACCAAAAGCTGAGGACAATTCCCACCACTGCTCCCGAAGTCCTGCAATGCAATGCTGCCACTGCTCGCTGTCATTTATTGTCCTCTACACCTCCTTACCCCCTGACCATGACACTGCCCTACCTACTCGAAAGTTTGTCTTGAATTGGCAAATCAGTGCAGTCACATGGCAAAATCTAGTGGAAAGCCTTTTCCCGAAGTGTGAAGGTAATTCAGTTAACAGCGAAGTGGACGATCATCTGAAATGAGATTCGCAAGAACGCACATGTGAATGTAATGATCAAGTTTCCATAAACTTTTGGCCATATAGTGTACCTGTTACTTTCTTATCTTTTCTCTCATGATCAAACCCATGTGTGACTGCAGGTAGACATAATTTACCATCCCTTTCTGTATTCCCAGAGCCAGTGTATGCTTGTCCTTCCATTTGCTTATACAGTTTGTTATACAGTAAATATAGTAGAACAGTTTCAATAGCATCTATGTTTTTCTTTTAACTTCCGACATCAAAGGTCACAAGGTGGGAAATTATAATTTTTCTTTTTACAACTTGCAAATTAACACTTACAAGGGAAGAATGAATGCAGCATTAGCACTGTGACATGTGAGCTGCACTATTTCGCTAGTTACAATATTTTGGACCCAAGTTAAGTATTTTTTCACATGAGCCATTTTTAATGTTGTATCCTGATATATTTTATATTGTACAACAGTTAATTCAGAGTAATCTGATTCGATGAGAGGCTTTCCACAAGCGGTGATAATAGACAGTAACAGCACTGGGACATTTAACTATATGTATCACTCTGTGTCACAGCTGTGCTAATAACTGTTAATTACACTGCCAGTCATACGGTCTGAAGTACTGAGGAGAGACAGGCTCCCTGCCAAAACCCACATTCAAAACCAGAAGCACTTTCAGATAGAAAACACATCTGATAATGTTATGTCATCTTAAACAACACCTTTGTCTACTTAATTGCTTCTAAGTTTTATTTATGCCTGAGGTGAGCTACAAAGCTAATTATCTTCTAACACAAAACTGAATCAGAAATCCTTCTGTAACCCCTAATTAAGTGCCCTACTTACACTGCAAGGGATTGTACACCCTACATACCGCACTAGCTTTCCATTTAACGCTATTTGGGATTCAACCCTGGAACCTGGAAGTTAATGGAGCTGATTCTATATAAGTGGAATAAGTGGAAATATAAAGAGGAACATATGAGATTTACAGGAATGCCCACCACCTCCTTTTGTCTACATAGTACCAAAGAATTTAAAACTATTTTCACTCCTCGGCTCCGCCGGTCGAGGAAGGATATGTGTTGGCGCGAAATAACTTGTTAAATAAATAATCATCATCCTCATGTTGATAATAAATGGTGTTTGTGGAATTGTTGGAAACGGTTTAAAAAAAAATCACATTCAAAGTCATGCCGTTGTGCTGGTTATTAGCATGGCTGTGATATTTTCTGTACTCCTGCTGCACCCTCGTGCTACAACCACATCATAGGTATAGTTAGTACAAATGCACAACCTCGAGTGTGATATTGCTTAAATATGCAATATATAACATACGTAAAATAATATATTCATTTTCAGTAGCCTCTTTATTGTGGTCATGTTAGGAGATCTGGACCCTACGGATATATACAGTAGTATATCCGTATTATAAAATGTCACATAAATATTATATAAGGTGATTTTTTTTTTTTTTTAGGAAGAATGAAGATTCATATGAATTAAACTTCAAATAATTTGATCATCCTTTAAATTTTTCAGGATCTCATCCAGCTAGCTTAAAATACTGTGTGTATATGAAGTGATGCACAGACTAATCTTCAGAATTTTTTTTTGGAATTCTGTGTTTTGTAATTAGCCTCCATGTTTATATACACACACACACACAAGTTACACTACCATTACTACTTAACAAAATTCTGTGTGAAATTTCTCTCATCACATCACACATTTTTTTTTTCTGAGACGTTTGCAACTTTCTCACACACGAGAAAAGGAAGTGGTCATTGCAAGAGAGAAAGACTCAGGGTAATAGAACAGAACATTTAATATATTTTCGAAGTGGAGCTGCAGTTTAAATGTGAACTCAGGATGAAGATCCTCCTTATCTTCACCCTCTGCCTGATCTCAGGTAAAGAAATGCACTTCAGAATAATCCTCACTCTCAGCAGCAGTGTTACATGAAGGAAGGTTTTGCTCAGATGGATGTTTGGTGTTTTGTTAGATGGAGGAGATTCCAAGGAAGTAACAGGATATTCAGGAGGAGGAGTCCTTATCAAGTGCAAGTATGATACAGGATACACACAAAACAAGAAATATTTCTGTAAGGGTCTATGGAAAAACTGTTCTGACCAAATAAAGACAAAAGCTAAAAATGAGTGGATAGATTCAAGGAGATTCTCACTGTATGATGACACCAAATCAGCAGAGTTCAGGGTGATGATCAGAGAGCTCAATGTACAGGACACTGGGACGTACCACTGTGGAGTTGATAAACAATTATCGAGCGACATTGACACACCAGTAGAGCTGAAGGTAAATAAGGGTGAGTAGGAAATATTTATTTAGCCATTTTATTTACGAAAAAGTGAAAAATTGTTGTCCTTTCTTTCTGTAGTATAGTTTTATTGATCCCTGTCAGTGATTTTGTCAAAGAATGTTTGTTTCGAATTAAATGTACACCAATTATAAATAATTAAAAAAAAACTAAACTTAATTACATTACCTGATAAAAAGCACAAGGTCACTCAGATTTAGAGAACTATGAGATCTATGCTTCAGCCTTCACTACTTTGGACCACAAATTTGTCTCCTTATTAGGAGTGTCATTAAGTAGTTCAAACTGACGTCCATTTCCCTCCACCTCATAGCAATTTCTCCATCTTATAAAAATAACCCTAATTTATTTTATAGAAATGAAGTGTTTAATAATATAGAGTGAGACATTCAGAATAAAAAAAAATCATTTAAAATAAAAAATTTTTTTAACTTTTAGCAGTTGCATCAAGTTTTGTGGTTTTAACAGCAGCCTTGGTCTTTAGAGAAGTGAATGCACATGCAAGGGGAGGACTTGACATGAACAAACCACACACTCAAGCCACAGCACTGGAGGTCCAAGACCACAGTGATAAACACTACACCATCATGCTGCCTATCAAACACACAGACTAAATCAGACAAACCAACATCTTTTTGTAGGATCACAATAAAAGATCGGTGGTGTTTCAATCAAATAAGTTCAGATCCAGGATTGTCACAGGATGGCAGATTTCTAGGTCAGGACAAAAGAAATGCAGGATTTCTCAGTGCTGTTTAAAAGTGTTAAGGGGTAGAGCATATACACACACATTGATCTGATTGGTTGTGATTTGCAGATCTGTCCTATGAGAAGTCCATCAGTGAGACTGTCCATGTAGGAGGAGAATCGAACATCAGCTGTAAATACCCAGAATCCCTCAGGAGTAATCCCAAGTTTCTCTGCAAGATGGAGCTACAGGATTTAGCTTGTTCCTATAATTCATTTTTTAATGAAAGTAGAAAATATGTAAATATAGGACAATTCTTCCTGTATGATGACAGAGAAAGACAAATCTTGAGTGTGAGTATTAGAAATGTAACTGAGCGAGACTCTGGTGAATACTGGTGTGGAGCTGAAGCAGCCTGGGAATCTGATGATGGATACAAGGTTTATTTCACACAGATCAACCTGACAGTTACTGGTGAGCTTGTAGAGACTCAGAGACACACTGCATTAAGTATTCTGGCATACAAATACTTTGTGTGAAGCCTCTACCACGTGACTACCACAACTAGTCTGTGATATTACTGGCAGTTGTTGAATATACTGTAACCATAATAGCAGGAAAAATACGTGACGTATATCCTAAATTATACAAACATGACTGTATTAGACTCAAAGTCTGTTCAATGCATATAATATAATGCATAAACTATATAATAATGCATAGACTATTCTTAGTGCACATCCATACCAATACTAGTGTGTCATATACTGCATAACCATAATGCCAGTTAAAAATAATTGTATTTATTATTATGTTGCACCTTTTCTGTTATCAGTCATGGACTAGATTTATTTGCAATTTAATTAATTATCTAACTAAACTTTCACTGCTTTAGATACACATGTGCCAGTTTCAACCTTGGAAACAACACAGGATTCTTCATTATCATCATCATTATCATCATCACCTTCGTATTATTATTCATCATCTCAGACTACCTCAGTTTCTCCTGCAACAGGTGATTCATGTGCTCAGATGCTCATCACAACCATTAACTAACTACATGACTTTGATTTGATCCCTAATGAATCATCATCATCTAGGATAAAGTGACCATTTGTCAGTTTCTTTTCTAGTATTTCCAGCTGTGATCCCTGTGTCTGTCATTTTGCTGCTGCTTTTGATTGGAATCTTATTCCTCCTTGTGGTTCTACAAAAAAGGCGCAAAATACAAGGTGCCCATGCACAAACATGACACATTTTCAAAATGCATTCAGATTCATGTGACTGGTTCATGATCGAGTGGTGCAATTGCTACCACATAGCCCCAATGTCCACTGCTCAACCTTGAGCTCAGGATCCTGCAACTCAATTAAATCCAAGACTAAAAATAACAACATTTAGACATTTATTGACTCCTCAACTGTTGTTTTCAGCAGGTAGACCTTCGTCTGCCAGAAGAATTGTCCAAAGCTCAGCAAATGACAACAGGGTAATTATATATATTATTTTTTATGTGTTTAGTATAAAAACATATTTTACAAGAAAAGGGGGTGAAATATTGACATTTTTTTGTTTATTTTTCTTTTCACTCTCAGATTTCTCTTGAGGTCTGTGAGTATGAGGGGGTTAAAAACAACATGCACCTTTCTGACCCAAATGCTGGACTTTCTACAGTTTACTCTGCTGTCCAATCACCCACAAGCCCCTCTGATTCTTCTCAAACTATTTATGCAAACACATTGTTCCCCACAAGCCCCTGTGACTCTACTGTTTATTCTGCACCCCAATCTCCCAGAATCGCCTTGAATCAGGACATCTCCTGCACAGCTTAGTTACCCACAGGTCCCTCTGCTGGGAAATCTGCTGTAAAGCCCTAATAATGCAGTTCAACACATTCTCTTTAAGTAGCAAGTGGTCTTATGTGATACTGTACATGATACAGTTCCTCATGTATATTAATATAGCTCGTTTCTCATCGTTAGTGTTTTAAGCATGTGGTGCTGGAACTCCACTTCTTCTCCTTTTTTTCCCTCCATGTGTTATTGTCCAAAATAACACATGAAGCAAAATGTGCCTGAAAAGAAGCAATGAAAAATTCTGTCTCAGTTGTCATTGTGGCGGTTTAGTTCCATCATTTCGCAAAAATCAAATCTTGTTTCTTCTCATAAGTGAGAAAGTCCAAAGCCATAAATATGTATACCAGTTCTCCGCTATTGTTGATGAGTGAATCTTGATGGTCCTATGTTTTACTATTGTTAAGAAATCATGACAGGTCTCAGAGCTCCATCCAAAGTGAATGTGATGCTTCAGCTTAAATAACCCTTACACCTCAAACCCGATCTGTTTAACTCCTCTTCCGAATGCACCATTTCAGTGTCTATGTAAAATGAGCCTGAGCCGAGCCCTGCCCCACAGAAGACCAGCAGAGCTGGAGGAGGTTTTCCTTCATATGTAACCTGCCATATCAAGTCAGGTATTAAATCACACAAGTTACTTTCTCACTATGGCCAATATAGTGCAATGGGTCAAATTGGTAAAATATGCAATATGAAGTTGGTAAATACCTAAAACAGAATTGAGAAATTCCTAAACATTGTTTTAAGGCACCTTAATGAAAATTATTTAACCTGATTAGTCCAGGTGTGTAAGTATTTTGCACTGCTGGTGAAGGTATTTTAGGGACAGCAGGCAAATCCTGGTGTTATAGTGAGGCTGAGTCTTCACTCTTTCTTACTATGAGGGTGAGCCAAAAATATCTTCCTTATATTGAAACTTCTGTTGGCCATTTTATTAGTGCTTTCTGTGCAGGTGTGAACATTACATCCGTTTATTTGTTACTGCAGTGCGAGAAAAAATGAACACCCCACTTGTGATTTGCATGAAAGAAGAGCAGTCTGCAGTGATTTCTTTTTTGTGGTCTGAGGATGTACCTGCTCCTAAAACAACTCAAAGAGGAGCATAAACATTATTTAAGCGATGACTAAAGATCTGTGTGGGTTAACTCCCAACTCGTGCTCTTTACAATGAGAGTCTCTGTGATCTTGCATGATGATGCACATCCTCACACTTCTGCCTGCACTGTCAATACTCTGCAATAACTTGGGGTGTTAAAGCATCCTCCCAATAGTCCCACCCCTTAGTCCTGATCTCACTCCTTCTGAATTTTGGTTGTCTAAAACAGCCATATGAGGACAAAGATTTAAGTGAAGACATAAAGAAAGTCATGGCTCGCAGCTCAGCCTAAATAAGATAAGAGCATAAATAAGATAAGAGTAATAAAAGCCAGGATCTGAGATGGATCATTTTGTAAAGCTCGGAGTGACACAACACATTGGTCCTGCTCCCATTTTACTTAATCACAAGGTACATCAAGGTACAGTTCAAGACATTTAAATACTGATCCTTAGCTGTGTGTTGCATGAAACTAAACATGTCCGAGTTGGGTAAAAAAAATAAAAAATGTGAAATTAGTGCACTGATTTGAAAGCATCTGGTACTGTCTTCTCTGATTATTAAGCATTTTTTAAACTTATATTAATTTTGTATTTTCTTTTACTTTTATTTATTTATATAACAACTTTTGTGTAATTCACAAATTCTAACAACTTTTTTTTTTTTTTTGGATCACTTAATTTCATGGTCACAAAATGTTATCTTTTTTTTTCTTGTCCATTTATTTTAGATTTTATGCCCTGCATACCCTTGAATATTATATTATGCACTTAATATAGGTGGTAATGATGGAGGCCATCCTATAAAGTTTTTGTCATGGAATGTCAGGGGGATAAATGGTCCTGTTAAAAGAGCCAAAGTTTTTTCTCATCTTAAACTTTTTAAACCAGATAAAGTATTTCTTCAAAAAACACATCTCAGATTGGAAGATCACAACAGAATCAGTAAAACATGGGTTATTCACATTTTTTTATTAAAAAGTTGATAGTAGATTCTAGGGTGTGGCAACAAGAGAATACAGTTTACACCATTCAACATAATTCTAATGGTGATTTTATTATAGTCTCTGGTTTTTCGAACAGTTGTTCTGTTGTTCTAATGTTTATGCACACAATTGGGATGATGTCCAATTTGCAAACAACCTTTTGCCACTAACTCCTAAGCTTAATTTTTACCATCTGATATTTTTGAGAGGCTTGAACTGTGCCAATGACCCCTTGCTTAACAGATCTACCATTAGTAAAAGTGGAAACTCTATCCATATAACAAAAAATTATGCGACTTTATCTTGACGTATTGATACTTTACTTTTCCATTTAACAAAATTAACTCAATGTCCTACTTATTACTTTTTGAAACTCTAAGTGCTTAAATAGAATGGAGCATAAAAAAAGGATCTACAAGCACTGTCACAATTCTTTCTAGACACTAGACTGGACAAATTATACCCACAAACACCAACAGCCAAATTATAATTTTTTTTTAAAGAAAAAGGTTGAATTACAGCTGAGGTTCCCCACGGAGATAGTAGCTACATCACTCTGCCCTGATATTGTGGTGTGGTCCACCAAAGCAAGATCGGTGCACCTCATTGAGCTGACCGTCCCATCTGAAGGGGAGATTGAGGCCGCCTTCGAGCGCAAGAAGGCCAAGTACTCCGAGCTGGCTGAGGAGTGCAGGGAGGCCGGCTGGAAGACCACCATCTACCCAGTGGAGGTGGGATGCCGAGGGTATGTGGGGCTGTCAACCACACGCCTCCTGAGGGACGCAGGGGTGACTGGAAGGAACCTAAGAAGGGCCACTAAAGATCTGGCAGAAGAGGCTGAGAAAAGCAGCTTTTGGCTCTGGTTGAGGAGAAAGGACAGGATCACCTACCTGTACATCGACCAAAGTTTAGATGAGCAAAGCTTTGTGTCTCATTGAAAAGGTGATTAGATTCACTTGATTGAGTTTACAAATAATTTTTAGGATTTCCAAATCAGTGATTTTGTTTTTAATTTTTTTTCCCTTTATTTTGTTCTATTTCTTTGACATATTAGTGTTATATATTTTACTTGGAAGATAAAACTGAGTAAATACAGCTAGATGAAACAAAAATAGTGTCTGTCTTCATTTTAGGCTGCAAAGCAATAAAATGTGATTATTTTAAAGGGGGTGATTCATTTCTATACCCATTGTAAATTCTGGAAACAACTATCAACACATACTCACACACAAACACTTGTGCTCTACAGTACCAAGATTAGAATAAAGGCACCAGTCTGAACTGGTCTTGAGTAACTGCGCATCAACATGATTATCACACCACCATAATTTATATTACGTTTACAGGATTTGGCAGACGACCTTATTCAGAGAGACTTACATTTTTATCTCATTACACATCTGAGCAATTGAGGGTTAAGTGTCTTGTTTAAGGGCCCAACAGTGGCCGCCTGGTGGTGTGGAGGTTTGAACCTAGGATTTTCTGATGAATAGTTCAATGTCTTAACCACCGAGCAACCCCTGACAACACAACTATCACATACTAACAAACCACCATCACACACTAACACACGGATCACATTCTAACACACCATCATCACACACTAACATACCACTATTACACACCAACACAATGCTGTCAAATAAAAAACACAACCCTATCACACACGAGCACACCATTATCACACCACAGTCACACATTAAATACCACATTAGCACAACACAGTAACACATTAACACACCACTATCACATTCTAACACACCGCAGTCATACACTAACAAAGAATATAAATGCAGAGGAGTGTCTTGTCTGTTATTAAATACAGTTGCTGTTTTTTTGTTTAGGGTGAATATTAACTGATTTATCATTAATAAAAAAATAAATCAGGTAAATCATTCTTACCTGCAAAGTTCTTCATCTCTGCAAACTCTGTAAAATACAGAATTAAATAGAATTTTATACTACTTTATCCAATCCAATTGTGTTGTAATGAAATACAACACAATGACTAATAGTTTAGTAATAACTAATATTTACCTATAGACCAAATGTACTAACCTAGTAAAGGAAATAGAATGCTTTCTGAACTACCTCATCTTTTTGCAGTGATATTGTAAATTCCCATAGTCAAGTTAATACTTTCAGAGTTCATTTAAGTCCAACCTGATGTATACAAACACTGTACAGTGTTAATTTGACAGTCTGGGTCAAATTAACAATTAAATGAAAATTAAATTTGACTATCACATGTATTACGAGCTCACACACCGTTGGGGCGGTGTAACACACTTGGGGGACAGTGCTATCTGCTCCTTCCGCTTGTGTGAGCTTACAGATGGGAGCTAAGTGTCTCCCATACCACCCCGCTGAGAGAGGTCAGTCAATCAGCTCTCTAAGCCTCCGGCTGCGAGAGGTTACAGCATCACCCGGGGACCGAACTAGCGATCTCTGGATGATAGGGCGAGCACTTTACCACTGCGCCACTCTCTCCTCTTTCTAACTATACTGTAAGTCACATTTCTTTTACAGTTCTTCACAAAGAAAAATGACATAAATGTTTAGAAACTTAGGTGTAATTACCATCTTCCACACACTGTCTCTGTAGCTCTGAAAAGAGATTAATATGTGTAGGGCATTGTTTAATACAATATGAGCATTTTCTCTCTAAAGGTT
>JAOVVB010000016.1:2446389-2462510 GCA_028570985.1 Heterobranchus longifilis
TGACTAAAACAACATGCATGAGGAATCACAAAGGAGTTTTTATTTTCTGCAATGGAAAAGTACTCGAACTAGTTACTGTTATCAGAAAGTAACGCTGTAATGTTCTCTTTATTTTCCTCATCTCATTTTAGTGACACAGCGTTCCAGACAGGTGAGTCCACCCTGACAGCAGTAGTATTTTTAATTCATTTCACAAAACGTTTCTAGACTTCTAAAATGTTTTTCTCCCCATACAGTTCCAGACTAATGGAGGTAATGAAAGTGAATGTGAGCCTATCTATGAGATTATGAGCCCCATCATCTTCGAGTTAGAAGCAATGGAAGAGAATCTCAAAGATGAAGCCGACCAACTAGATTCAGTCCCCCAGAATCTGCAACGCTCCATTACACTGTACTGCTCTTCATCCAAAAGCCTGCAAGAATAACTCATCTCCCACCCTGAGGACTTGTCAATCCCAACAGCCTAGTATCTCGATAGTGTCTAATACTTCTTAAGTCAGGACTGAATCCTGCTGCTCATTTGCAAACCTGAGAACCTCGTGTGGACGCTGCTTGTAACTGCACGAGAAACAAGTGGCTAGATAGATAGATAGATAATTTATTCATCCCCATTCACACACTTAACACTCCACTTACAAATTATGACTTGAATACTCTGACTTAAATAGTTCGCAAATTATGAAAGAGAGTGTTATTCATTTGGTACTTCCCTAGGTAAGTACATTGGTTTTTATTACAATATGCATACTTGTACTTTAACTAGAACGCCTCTATTCTGGTTCCAAAGTACTTACCTAGGGAAATGCCAAATGAATAAACACTCTCTGTCATAATTTGCGAGTCACTGCATTCAAGTCATAATTTGTAAATGGAGCAGTTCACAGCATTGTAACAACTTATTTCTCATGCAATTACAAACAGTGTCCACACGAGGGCAGAGACGTTTCCTTGTACACGTGTTCCCAAATGATTTGAAACACGTCCAAAATGGCGACAAGGATTCTCCATACTGGCTGCACATCACATATTTGCAATGTGGTGGAAGCTAAAAACAGTTATAGTCCTATCTTTAAAAAATAATTTAAATAGCACGACAGTAGCATCAAATGACAATGTTACTGCGCTGCAGTCAATTATGCTAAGGTTATATACCTTTTACAAGGGTTTTCAGGTCAAAGCAGGACTTTTGACTGTGTAGAATAACAGAACATGTATGAGAGTAAAAACTCCCTTTATTTCTCTATATAATCCCCTGTAACACTAATGCACTTGTTCCAGCCATTCATTAGTGCTTGGACACCATCAAGGTACAAAGATGTGGCCCTTTTCGTCATCACCGAAGGTGTCTTGATAATTTTGGAGGACAAAGCACGACGTGCACGTTATAGAAAGGAAGGCTTGGAATTATTGCCACATCCCAGCTGTTTAGGCCATTAAAGGAGTTCCTGTGAGGCCAGCATCGCAAATGTGAAGCAGACAGTCCAATCATGGCTCCGGCATACTGCGAAAACTTTAAAACTCTCTTCCTTGATGGTGTCCAAGCGCTAGTGAAACACTGAGATAAGTGCATTAGTGTACGAGTGTAAGTAAATGGAGTTTACTCCAATTTTCCTTGAACATCCCTTGTATTTTCCCCCTTATTTTGTTCATTAGAATAAATGTGAAGGTCTGTGTGAAGCCTGTAAACAGGTAGGAATTGCTTGAGACTCTCTCAAACATGGAAGTTTCTGGTCCCTGCATTATAATTCGCTGTAAAATGCACTTCATCAATGGGTGATCATGGGCAGTTCATTAAAAGCTACAGAAAAGGAGTGAAAGAAAGAACATCAAGCAGCCAGATTACATCAGAGTTGTTTTCAGCATCACATTCATTTTGGAGAAGTCTTATGCAAGCCTGTTTGAAAGGGAGTATAATATGAGACCTTTAAGTGGGGTTGGCGTGGAAATGTGTAAGTGAATTCAGGGAGAAGATCCTCCTCATTGTAACCTCTGTCTGATTCCAGGTAAAGAAATGCGCTTAGATATGTCTAGTCGTGTGTGTGTGGCACTTTGTCCTTTTGTACTATGCCTACAGAAGCCACTCGTTTATATGATGTATTATGACCACATGTTGCTTCTAACATGAATATATATCGTGTAAAACTACATCAAAACTCACTTTAACATGTGCTTTCAGGGCCTTAAGAATGAAGAAGTCAAAAGATTAATAAAATAAAACCCTCAGACATGGACGAGCTCTTCTTAACGCCTTTATTCTCCTTCTTAACTCCTCCAACTCGTTCTTCCCCCTTACTTAATAAAAGTCCTCAAACCAAATATCCAACAACACAAAATGGATACGGCTAAACTAACATTGAATATTCAAATATAACATCAGTACTTATTTTTCCAACATAATCTCTGTAGTTATACAACTCTAATAAACTTAATTTAAACTCTTACAATAGTTTAAATGTGTGTTTTAGACAGGAACAAAGCTATTGAAGGGAAAAACTATTAGTAATCCTATAAATTACTACCACACTTGAGTTCTTGCAATATAGCACTAACTATAAGAATTTTATACACAATGCCCTGCAAGTATTGCATGCAACTTGCCAGTACTGGCTTGGACCCTCTTTTATCTATGGGGGCTGCTTAATTCTTCATGGCAATGATTCAGGAAGAACAGAGAACTGCCTCCCTTGGATTTTCTCTTTTTCATATAATTAATTCTCAGTAAATCCTAAAAAAAGTTCCAGAAGTTCTCAGACCAGCACATCTGGCATCAATAACCATTGCTATTTTCAAAGTCACATCAATCTCCTCCATCCAGTTTCTGATGCTCGTTTTTTTTCACCAGATCATCTTGTCCATGTCACATGCCTAATACATTGAGTTGCTGCCATGTGATTGGCTGATTAGATATTTGTGGTGTTATGCAGGTAAACAGGTGTACCTAATGAAGTGGCCAGTGAGTGTAAGTAAGTTTAACTAATCATGGGTAACATGGAGATACATTTTGTGATTGTTTGTGATGGTATGTTTCAAGAGAGGACTGTGTTCTTTAATTTTCTGTTGCAGAAAATGCTGTGATTAACTCAAATAGTGCATTATCACCATTATATCACTTACACTACTGGATATAGAATCACCATGCTCATTTGTCAGAATGTGGCGTGATAGTGGAGGTTCATAAGGATATAAAACTAATCTGATGGTTCGTGATGTGCGGATTCCATAAGCACTAATTTGAGGCCGGCTGTAAACACCCAGAATCCCACAGGAATGCTAAAGTTCCTTTACAAGAGGTTTAAATTAACTGCTTGTTTATATAATGCTACAGTTACAGGAAGTGGAAAATAAGAAAATGAAGGGAAATTCATATTATGTAACATGAGAGAAAGCCAGATCTTCTGCAAGAGTTAGAGACTCTGGTGAATACTGGTGTGGAGCTGAAGAGGAACTGGACATCTGATCAAGGATACAAGCTTTATTTCACACGGAACATCCTGACCGCTCCTGGTGAGTTTATATAAGTCAAGCGGAAATTCTATAATTTCAGACAGTAAACTGTTTTGATAGTTTAATAGCAGAATCAACCTTTATTGAGCAAGGTTATTGGTTACATTTCCAGATATTTTAAGTCGTTTCATTCTATTTGGAGATGATTTTGTTATTGAAGTAAATTTGCTTGTTTTTAAGGATTTATTTGGTGGTAAAATGTTTTAAGTAAAATGTCTCAAGGTAAAAATAATATAATTGTGTTTTTATGTATTTATTAAAGCAGTCACAAATTTAGCACACAAAGCATAATATTGAGTTTGACAGCAAAATGAGATAAATCTCAACAAATTCAAAACTCAACTGAAGATCCATTTATTCAGAAGCGCTTATTTTACATGATGTAAGGCTACATTCAAATCCTAAATCATAAATCTCTATTTAAACCTCCTTCTGAATTGTCATTTGTTTTTAAATTATGACAGTCCCTTTATATTTCATTTTTTGTTTTTAATCTTCTCTTATTACTTAGTGTTATCTTGTTTTACTGTTTAATTTATTCTAGTTTGATCTGGAAGGCGACCAGAAAGGCACCTATATGAATAAAATGCATTATTATTATTATTATTATTATTATTATTATTATTATTATTCCAATTATTAAAATTAAGTCCAATTTTGCAGTTTTGAGAAAAACAAGTTTTAACAAGTAAAGCAATAAGCATTGTGAACGGATAGAGAATGCTTAGTGAATGCCACAGTGTCAGAATCCTTTTGATTATATACCAATCAGCCATACCATTAGAACCTCCTAGCTTTTGGGTTCTTCTTGTGCAATCGAAGCAGCTCTCAAGGATGTTGGCAACTGTTCCTCTTTTTTTTGTGGAATTTATTATTTTAATTTTTTTTATCAGTGTGGCCATTATTGTAGCCTTTCCCTTGTTCCAGGTCAGAACACAGCAGTTTCACTTTTGAAATACTGATAGTCTGTTCTGTGTACCAGCTGTGTACAGTTAAAATGAGCTGTTGTGGTGATATTAAGCAGATGGTTTATATATTTATTTATTAAAGGGGTTGAGTAGAGTAACACTTCCTCTGTAAAAAGGTACTATTCAACATAAAGTCTCCATTATTGAAGACAAACCAGCACTAAAGACAATATTTGGGTTCAGTGATGGTACAAATGCATGGCTTGTAATGGAGACTATGTTGAGTAGTACTGTATGTTCATATAAAGGAAGCATTACGCTCCCAGCATATGCAGTTTGAACCACCTATGTTAGTTTATAAAGAAGTTATGCCTAAGTTTTGCATTACTTTCTGTGTAGCCCTTATACAAACAAAGTCAACTGTAAGTGAATTAATTTGAAAGTATCATGACTCCTCTCTGTTTATGAATTGCTGAGAACTTTTGAGACCATCAGTAGGGACTGAAGTCAATATTAAAATTTTTTGTTTAGACACAGATCAAGACACAGCAGGACAGAGACAGTAACAGTGTGTAACAGAACAGGAGCTTATAATATCTTCCTGAAGTGGAGTTGGTGTGGAGATGTGTGAGTGTGAACTCAGGATGAAGATCCTCCTCATCTTCACCCTCTGCCTGATCTCAGGTAAAGAAATGCACTTCAGAATAATCCTCACTCTCAGCAGCAGTGTTACATGAAGGAAGGTTTTGCTCAGATGGATGTTTGGTGTTTTGTTAGATGGAGGAGATTCCAAGGCAGTAACAGGATATTCAGGAGGAGGAGTCCTTTTCAAGTGCACATATGATCCAGAATACATACAAAATGAGAAATATTTCTGTAAGGATTCACCACTAGTCTGTTTTAAACAAATAAAGACAGAAGCTAAAAATAAGTGGATAAATTCAGGAAGATGCTCATTGTATGATGAAACCAAATCAGCAGAGATCAGAGTGATGTTTAGAGAGCTCACTGTACAGGACACTGGGACGTACCACTGTGGAGTTGATAAAGATTGGAGGAAAGACATTTACACACGAGTGCAACTGGAAGTAAAGAAAGGTGAGTCTCTGGCTATTGAATTTTGTTTATCTCCCAAACTGTCTAGTGTAATTAAGAGATGTGGAAAATACACAAGTAACTGCACAATTTCACTACATTATTTGTAGTTAATTACACATGTAATTAATGTATTATGAGACTTTTCTCTATATGTTTTCATTTAGGTCTTTTACACAGTTAAAATCCAAAGATAATATTTTTTTTTCCCCTTTGTGCAAGGCTAAGAAACCAATGATATTGATGTGAATTATACATTTAATACTCAACTATTTTTAAAGCATCAAAAGAACATTTAAAGCTTAATAATTTTATGAATCAAGAGTTAATCGTCTCTGCACAAGACTACCTATAAGTTTTAGTTAATCAGCATATCAGAGTTTGTTTTTTGTTTTTTATGTACAAAAATTGTAATTACCATTAAGGTAATGTGTTTGGATTTATCTCACACCCAAAGTCACCACCAATCTACTTACTGTAGTAACTGTTTGTTTTTAACATGTTTTAACAGGGCCCTTGATCTCTAGAGAAGTGATTGCGTATGCAGGGGGAGGAGTCAACATCATGTGCAGATATGATCATGAATATAAATTTAAACCTAAATCTGTCTGTAAGATCGGGGTACATCAGCAGTGTTTTAATCAAAAGAGAATAAAACTAAACGGTGAATGGTCACATGATGGCAGATTATCAATGTACGACAACACAAGTGCAGGATTCTTCAGTGTGTTTATCAGAGAGCTGATTCTGGAGGACACTGGAACATACGCGTGTGCTGTTACTGTGTCTGATGAAATTGAGTTTTACACTGTAGTGAAGCTGAGTGTAAAAGAAGGTGAGAAGCTATTATTGTGTTTAATTTTATTTATATGGTGTCATTGTTACAAAGCAACTTTACAGAATCGAAAAGAAAATTAGGAAAATTATTTTGAAATGTGTGAGATAATATGTATAAATCGAAATGATCAGACTGTCTCTGATGAGTAATTTCATTTGGGTGATTTCAGATAGCAGGGATTGATCTACAATCTTACTGTAGATCAGATCAGTCTTACTGATCTTTTTTTACTGTAGATCAGTAAAAAAAAAAAACACATAATGATCTGTGTGTTAGAAGGCTCGAAGTTCAGTCTAACAGAAGAGGTGCTTACATTAATATGGAGTCCATTTCATTATTGAAGGCTATAAAACTTTTTGTAAATTTGAACTTTTGAGTGACTGCAGTCAAAAGCCATCAGAGAACAGCTGCCTGCATCAGCTGAGTCCACTCGATGGAATTTGATATACTACTCCTAGGGGATTTTTGACCTTCATCATGGTAAAGTGGAACTGTCCCCAGTCACCACATTCATCCCAAGCAGACAACACGGGCCATCCATTTGACGAGATCTCCAACAAGAAGTAGGGCACCAGGATGAGTCAGACAGGTCCGGAAGGCAGAAGGGGTCTGGATCACTGACACCTCAGGAGTGGCATGTGCAGCTCGACAGAGAGAGAGAGACAGATATAGAGACAGATAGAAGAGAAAGAACAGTTAGGTATAGTCACAGTCACATAATGTATGTTATCCCATAACTTTGGGCTTTGTAAGAAAAAGCTCTGCCCCCTCCTGTAGTTTTCATAATACATGGTACTGACAAGCAGCCTGGATCCTTTGACCAAAGTAGGCGTGGCAGATCAGAAGACACTAGCAGTTCACTCAGGTACTGTGGCACGAGACCTTTTAGTGCTTATAGTAGTTTTTTTTAACTGCATATACAACATGAATAGTAGTATAACTGTCTAAATGACACATACAGGTAAGACACATAAACTGATCTGATTGGTTGTGATTTGCAGATCCATCCTATAAGAAGTTTATCAGTGAGACTGTTCATGTAGGAGAAGATTTGCACATCAGCTGTAAATACCCAGAATCCCTCAGGAGTAATCCCAGGTTTTTCTGCAAGATAATGCTACAGGATTCAGTTTGTTTTTATAAAGCATCTGTTAAAGAAAATAGAAAATATGTAAATAAGGGGAAATTCTCCCTGTTTGATGACGGAGCAAAAAAAACCTTGAGTGTGAGTATTAAAAATGTTACTGAGCGAGACTCTGGTGAATACTGGTGTGGAGCTGAAGCAGGAAAAATCTGGAAATCTGATGATGGATACGAGGTTTATTTCACACAGATCAACCTGACAGTTACTGGTGAGTTTGTAGAGACACAGAGACACACTGCATTAATTATATTGACATTACAGTGGCTTTGTATAAAGCACAGTGAGTCAGTGCACATCATAATCATGACTAGGACAGTTAGTGAATATAACAATAAAAGCAGGAGAAATAGAGCAGATTTATTTGCAAAGAAGTTTGTTATTGAATGAAGTTGAAGGGATTATCATGTTAATCTTCTGAGTTAGTCCTTTCGGGCTAAATGTTGTGATGAACAGATTTGTATTAGGCTCTCGGTTTCTGTGCATCTGTCTAGTTTTGCTTCCGTAAAAACACTCCATGTGAGATACAGTAGCAGAAGAATTACCAGCAGCACAGAAATAATTCACAGCAGTCTATAAAGGGTGATTTTTCTCAGGTTTAAAAGCAGTCAGTATTTGTGAAGTTACAGTATACATACTAAATGTACTGTATACTGCATTGGGTTGCATTTGTTCTGCTATAAGTCATGTTAGATTTTCTCAATTAAGGTCATTTAAATAAACTTTCACTGCTTTAGAGCTGCATGCCCCAGTTTCCAGCTTAAAGCCAACACAACAGTCTTCATCACCACCACCACCACCACCATCATCATCGTCATCATCATCATCAACACCACTACTTCTTACCAATAACCACAATTCCTCCTGGCCTACTCTAGGTCCTCCTCCAGCAGGTGATTCTGCTTAGATGCTCATCACACCCATGATCTAACTCTATGATTTTCATGAATCTGATCTCTTCAGAATGATCAGCATGTAGGTTAAAGTGACTGTCTTTCTGTTTCTGTTCCAGGATTTCCAGCTTCCACTGTGATCACTGTGGCTGTAATTCTGCTGCTGCTTCTGATTGGAATCTCATTCCTTACTTTGACTCTAAAGAGATGCAAGATGCAAGGTATTAACACACACAGAGCATGGTTAAATGTATAACACATTCATTTTGTGATTTAGTAGCATTGGTGCCTCACAGTGCACAAAGAGCTTGGGTGGTTTGTGTCAAGTAAGAGACTCTGAGTGTATACTGTACCTTATGATGTCTTGGAGCGAGGTCAGGACTGTATGGGGGATATGGCAGTAAAATGTGTAAGTGGTGTTGATGAATGATTTTGTATACAGTTCCCACTGACAGATGTGTTTCCTCTGCAAGTTGGGGACAAGCTATCCATTGATTTTCAAGGATCAGACATTCCATGGGTTGAATATTCCAGGGAACGACTGCAGTGGGCTCTGAGCCACCTTGGCCGGGGCACCAATCCTAAGATTCTCATCACCGTATTGTAAATCTCATTCAGTTTTATGCATTCATTCATGAGAAATTTCATCACAAGTCCTGGTTTGACTTAAACACCTCTCGTACATGGGCTGTTAATCTGCATGATATTAATTTCTTTAGGAATTACAGCATCCCTTGTATATACAGTACATTGAAAAAATGTGGATTTTTGCAATGGTATTAGTTTTTGTTTCAATGTATATGTAATTTTTTTTATTATAGTAGTGTACACTGTGAAACAAGACACAACCAGAGTCTGTGATGGAGATGTGTCTTGTTCCCCAGTGTACTTAAACAGTACGTTTATTTAAGCACACTATAATAATTATAAATATTATATGGATATTAATATATTAAAGGGAAAAAAGTATAAATTATAATTATCAGTTTGCCCCTTTTTGTTTCTATTTATAGACCACTGTGTTCTGGGATATGCTGTAGTTAATGTACACATACAGTATACAGTACTGTGACGGTTTCCACCTGACAAGACTATAAAAGCAAACTATTTGTTACAATTAAACTAGCTACTAAAATTTATTTACTTTGTGAAAATTCCCTGGTCAACATATAATTAAAACCACAATAAGAAAAATGAATAATAATAATAATAGTAATAATAATAATAATAATAATAATAATAATAATAATAATAATAATAACTTTATATACTTTAAATACTTTATTGCTTCTACCAGCAGGTACAGCTTTTTCTGGCAGTAGTTCTGTCCAAGACTCAGGAAACAACCAAGGGGTAAATGTCTTCATCAATGTTTCTGTGTTCAGAACCAAAACTATTATCTTTTGGGGGGGGGGGGGAGAAACACCTGAAACATTTATATGTTTTTTTTTTTTGTTTGTTTGTTTCTGTTCCTCTTTGCTCTCAGGTTTCTCTCGATGCCTGTGAATATGAGGAAATTGAAGACACCGGCAAACTTTCTGCCATAGCTGATGGAACTTCAACAATTTACTCTACTGTACAACTACCCACAGTCCCCTCTGACCCTTCTCAACCTCTTTATGACAACATGGTGTTGCACACAATCCCCCCTGATCAGGACATCTACTCCACAGCTCAGTCACCCACAGCTCTCTCAACTGAGAAATCGACTTACACAAGAGTGAGTTTTCACTCCAAAACCACTAATGATGCAATGCCGCAGATTGTCTTTAAGAAAGAAGCCTGTGACTATGCTTTAGTCAATCATGTTACTTCACATAGATAGGGTTTCATCATTATGGTTCCAAGCATGCAGTGCTGGAACTTTGCTAATTTCTTCCTTTTTTATTTATTTTTTTTATTTGGTCTTGACCACCATCATGCAACAGCTAAGAACGAGAATGGACTAAAGCTTAAGCATACTTCCTCTGAGAGATGTGTGAAACCACCAAACTATCTAGTTTTAAACTGCTGCATCACAGGGTAGTGTAACACACTCATAGGAAAGCACTATTTGCCCCCCCTTAGCAAACATGATATCACAGACTCATCGTTTGCATTTTTTTTTTTTATTACATTGATGGTCGAAAGATAAAATTGGTATTTAAACACAACCTTAAATGTATGGATTTCCATATAAAGGACTTTATGCAAGAATGCCAACAGGCTATTAAATAAGATTTAATAAAAAAAATTTAAAAAACACAGCCTTGATTTTGTAAGCTAAATTACTACAGTACTTTTTAGTGACTCAGTGGTTCTGACAGCCATGGCCAATTTTACTCCACCACCTCAGTGCGAGACAGTGGATCCCGATGTCCTGTCTTCATTGTAAATTTACATTTATGGCATACTGTATGGCAGACACTCTTATCCAGAGCGACCTACATTTTATCTCATTACACATCTGAATAGTGGAGGGTTAAGTGCCTTGCTCGAGGTTCCAACAGTGGCAAGTTTATGATGCTGGGGTTTGTATCAGGGACCTTCTGGTCAGTCAGTAGCCCAATACCTTGGCCAGGGGTTAAGAAAACACAAGAGTGTGTAAAGGCTGCAGGGCAAAGGAGGAGTGAAAGACAGAGGTGAGAGAGAGAGAGCGAGAGCGAGAGAGAGAGGGGGGATGCTGGAATGACAGGTATGATCCCTGTTTTTCTCCCTAAACCTGCTTTGTGAGTGAAGCCCCGCCCTTAGACACCTGAAAGGTGCCAGTGTCTCACCCTAACCCACCACACAATTCTCATAGTGTGAAATGTAAATCTGCTTGCAATTGCTACACTCTTATTTTTTGGTGTTTGGTGCGTTAGTTCATTATTTAAACAAAAAAAAAATGAGTAGGGGTCGTTTATGGACGGAGGAGCAGTTTAACTGCCCCGTTTGCCTCGACTTGCCCCGGGACCCTGTGACTATCCCGTGCGGTCACAGTTACTGTATGGAGTGTATCTCAGGCTACTGGAAATCCGAGGAGAGAAAGACCGGGTCGTGCAGCTGCCCCGAGTGCCGCCAGTCCTTCGCCCCTCGGCCCGCGCTGTGCCGGAACACCATGCTGGCGGAGGCCGTGGAGCAGCTCCGCCAGGGCAGCCTCAGCACGACGGCGCGCGAGTCCATCCGCAACGCGCGCCGCGCCGCCGCCTCCGCGTCCGAGCGAGGGGCGCGCGACAGCGAAGCCGGCGCGAAACCGCTGCCTGGCTCGCGCGTGCCCTGCGACCGGTGCGTGGAGCCGAGAGCGGCGGCGAAGACCTGCCTCACGTGCATGGCGTCGTTCTGCGAGAGCCACCTGAAGCCGCACGACACGCAGCCCAAGCTGAAGGGCCACGAGCTCATCGCGCCCACCGGAGACCTGACGCAGAAGATCTGCCCCGAGCACAAGTACCTGCACGAGTTCTACTGCCGCTCGTGCCAGACCTACGTCTGCTGGCTGTGCACGAGCAACCAGCACAAGGAGCACGAGACCGTCTCCACGCAAACGGAGCGCGCGGAGAAACAGGTGCGTGTTTAAAGTAACTCACCGAGGAGTCGACTCTTTCAACCGAGTCAGTTAGGGGAATCATATAGGTCCACTCTCATACCTCATTAATCTCACACAGTGCAACCAGGATCAGTGTGCATCTAATAAATAAACCCCTTTATAGACTGTGAGTGTGTGTGTGTGTGTGTTACAGTGTATTAAGAAAAATCATGATTAAAAAGGCAATTATTTAAATCAATTTATCTATTTAGCACTTTGCTGTTTTCAATTCATTTTCAAATATTTTTATGTTATACAGCAAATATTATTATTTGATTAAAAGAAAGGTAGAGAAAGATTTTTATAATGAATTAGATGGCCTAGTAGGCGGCACGGTGGCGCAGAGTCACCTTGCACCTCCAGTGTCCAGGTTAGAGTCCCACCTCGGGATATGTGTGTGTGTCTGTTTGCATGTTCTAATCTCCGGGTACACATTTCAGAGACATGCAGATTAGGTTTATTGGTGTTCCCAGATTGTGTGAAATTGTGTGTGAATAAGTGTGCCCTAGAATATACCCTGGACAAGGGTACATTATGCCCTATCTCCTGGGATAGTCTCCAGGCCTCCAGCCAAAAGAACCGGTGCTTTTCATTGAGCTGAATCACCATCACTATTAATTCTACAGATGAAGTTGAGTTTGATTAAGTCTTGATGGACCTCACTAAATAATTAACAAGCCATTCATAAAGATGAACTTATGATCATATTTATCAGTCATTTCATCAATCTTCAAAGCATTAAAATTAGATTTAGATTTATTTTGTGTGTGTGTGTGTGTATATTATATTATTTATATTATATTTATATTATACTATGATTACTGGTTAAATAACAATACATTCCTTAATCCCTTTAAGTGTATGAAGCAGCTCAGCCTGCAAGTCTTTGTGTGAATCCTTAGTAGAGAAACAAAAACTTATTACCATGAGCAGATTTATTAATATAAATGTACAATTTGGAGTTGCACTACTTCCAAAGGTGTTATTAAAATTAATCAAGACCTTCCGTATCAAGACCAATTAGAATTGCACAGTGCTGTGCTTTAAAGCATGCTAACATGAATGGTAACAGGTTTTCACTGCTTTCTGTTGTTAAATATTAGTGTGGCCTAGTGGGGTCTGTGTCATGAGTGTTATTAGGAGGTGTATTAGTATTATTAAATGTTTTAGTGAATACTATATTTTATATTAAGTATATTATATTGTACATTGACTTGATGCTTATTATTAATGCTTATTATTTAAAATAACACATCCCTGTCCTTTTCTCCACCACAGAAAACCCTGTTGTCGGTTCAGACAGAAAATCTACAGAAGCTGCAGGAGAGAGAGAGGGAACTCAAAGACATGAAGAAAGTCCTGGAGACCCTCAAGGTGTCAATAACACATACTTTCACCTTTTCAAACACAGATAAAAGTTTTTAACAGCTAGTGAATTCTTTAAACATACCTACAAATGCTGTAATGCTATTCTTGCAAATCCGCTCTGACCTAATGTTAGAGCAATCACACAAGTTAAACAGGTCTGAGTAGGTAGCTGCTTACGTCAACCCTGAACCCTGAGATGATCTAAGCTCAGTATTGTGTATGTGCGCGTGTGTGTGTGTGTGTGTGTGTGTGTGTGTGTGTGTTTGCTATTACTACATGCATAAGTTTTACACATTGTTTCACACTGCGCATTCACATGTGTGTGTGCATATGCCGCATGTGTGTTCACTTTCTCACAACTCTGATGGGTCCCCATGCAGGAAGCTGCTTTTTAAAAATAACTCTACCTTTGCATTAAAAAAAGAAGAAGAAAAAAGCCAAAATGTTTCCTGTTGGTTTTTGAGGTTATGGTTAGGTTTCGATTTAGGTAAAGCATAGTGTTGCATTAATTTGCTGCATTAATAATTATGTTAGTGAAAGCTCCTCAGAACTATAGTAATATAAGAATAAGTAATATATGTTTGTCTGTGTGCGTGTGTGTGTGTAGTCCTCTTCCGACATGGTGAGCGAGGACACAGATACGGAGCTGTGTGAGCTTCAGCACTCCTTGCAGCGCATGGCAGATCTGATCCAGCAGGTGATGAGCTCCAGTGGACAGGAGAAAATCAATGAGGCACAACAGCTTGTGGACAAACTGTCGAAGGAGATCAGTCAGATGAGAAAGAAAGACTCTGATTTAAAGGAACTGGTGACGTGTCAGGACAATATCTACTTTCTCAGGGTACAGACACACACACACACAAACACACACCTGGAGCCAAATAAAATAAATCACTCAACAAATCTAGTGAACTTCTTAGTTTACTTCATCTTGGGTCACTATTGATAATGTGTCAAACTTTATAGCATGCAGTTGTTGGTTGAATGAGGGAAGAAGAGCACTTTAAAATCTTTATTAAAGTCCATGAAATACAATATTTAAGGAAGCAATGAGTTAAATAAAGAACATAGGAAGCCAAAAGGCTGAATAGAGTATGGAAGACCAAAGGGGTCAAATAGTGTCAGGCATACATTGAAGACATACTGATACATGATTTAAGAGATTTGACCTGGATGAATATCTTTCCTGCTTGATTTTTCCTCCTTCTGTTTTCACCAGACATATCAGTGTCTTTGCTCTCCTGAGCTGACTGAGGTCGGCAGTTTTACTGTTAATCCTGACGCCTCATTTGATCCTGTACGAAACATTGTTTTGGATCTGAGGGAAAAAGTGGAGAACATGTGCAACCAAGAGCTGGACAAAATTAATAAGACAGGTCAGGAACACAACCACACAGGGACACAGATATACAGATACATGCAGTATACTGTATATTGTACACACAGTCAGGCTCACACCCTGCATGCATTAAAAACTAGTTTCCCTTGATAATACACTGACCACTTCTTCTAGTCTTAAAATAGTCCTGGGAATGTTCTGGGAATGTTCCCTATTAACTGGGACTGCTTTTTACGGACATTGTACACTAAGCTAATCTTAACAATTTCATCTCAGGCTTTGATATGTTATAAACAATACAGTTTTTGGTGTCACTTTATTGCAGACACTTTATTTTTTAATCACTCGGGCCTACAGTAAATGCTGCTGTGCAAACCCTAATGCCACTTGTTTTCCTACAGTGTACAACACAACGCCGTTCACAGTGACTGACCAACAGAGCGGACAGGGCGGACAGAAGTCAGGCATATTGAAATGTGAGTATAGTCCACTACGGATGGATGGATGGATGGATGGATGGATGGAGAGAGAGAAGGGGCAAAGTCATACCAGGACTTTTGATTATACAGAATACCCGAACTCAGATATTAGAGTAAAAACTCCCTGTATTTCTCTATATAATCCCCTGCTACACTTACAGTATGCGCTTAGATGATTACTGTTAATGTTGACATACAGTTACTACTTACATATATATATTTAAGCAATAAACATGTTCGTTCTCTGTGTCCGTCAGTGTTTTCAGGAATCGGTGGCAAAACATCAAGCAGTAGTCGCACACAAGGTATCTTACTTTCTAATAGTATAAGTAATAATATCTGATCATATTTGTTTTTGTATTTGCAGACTTTGATCACTAATCGTGTGTGTGTCTGTATGTAGCAGGTCCCCCTTCACTTCCTTCTGTGAGTGCTCGAGGCCCAGGTAACATGTCAGAGATGTTGAGTTGCCATTTTGATCCCAAAGAATTGGGTTCTATCTCTAAAATTGTCTGTCTGTGTTTGATTCTGACCAGCTAGTGTATCTCTGAGAGAGAGAGAGAGAGAGAGAGAGAGAGAGAGAGAGAGAGCGCACCTTGGGTATTTTAAAGGCTTGTGTGAATTTAAAATTTTAATCTCACAACATTAGGGTGGGGTGTACTGTCTGTGATGAACATCTCCTCATGAGTTTTTCCTTCAGGTTCCAAAGATACCTGCCATTTCCCATTAACAAGTTCACAACCATCACACTAAAAAAGATAAAGCACTACTGATCAATCCGTTTCATGATAATCTACTTTTTAATCATATCCGAAGAAATCATTACAATAAAATTTTACAAAATGTATAGCTGTTTCCGTTTTCATTAATAGGTTTAATTAATGGTTACATTTTACATCATCACTTATAGCACACTGTCCGCTCAACATTGGTTGAGTGTGATGTCATAACATGGGGTCATAGCATAGAGAATGAGAGATTAGATTAGATTAGGTTAGATTAGGTTAGATTA
>JAOVVB010000016.1:2532790-2548012 GCA_028570985.1 Heterobranchus longifilis
GCTCAGATGTATAATGAGATAAAAATGTAAGTCGCTCTGGATAAGATAATGCCTAAATGTAAATGTACAAGCCATCAAACACCACTACAAGGCATCAAGCATCACTAGACACCATCAAACACTACTTCAAGCCATCAAATGCCGCCTCACGCTGTCACACACAATCAGCCACCACCACACGCCATCAAATACCATTAAATTCCACCTCACACCATCACTCACCATCAAATGCCACCCCATGCCATAACCCATGTCATTAAACCGCACCAAACATCATATGACACCTTAAACACTGAAACACCATTGAACACCAGCAAACACAACCACAGGCCATTAAAAACCGCCAACACCATCACACACCATCGAACACTACTATGCGCAATCACGCCATTAAACACCACACCACATAATCAAACACCACTACGTACCACTACATACCAACAAACACCAAGAATCCACATTATCAAACACCTTTATATGCCACTTTATACCATCAAATGCCATCAAACACCACTAGACACCATCACACCCCGGGCACGGAGCCGGAATCACAAACCACTCAAACACAAACTGTTAAACACTATCATACGCCATCATACCTCAGACACACCGTACTGCTCTCAGCCAATTAGAGCATGCTGTACTAGACAGATGATAACATATCTCTCTCTCTCTGTCTCTCTCTCTCTCTGTCTCTCTCTCTCTCTGTCTCTCTCTCTCTCTCTCTCTCTGGATGAATCTGTTCTTTGTGTACCCTATTTGCGAGCTGCACGGAGCCGCTGATAACATTTCAGCCCTTGCACAAAGCAGCCTCTGTGTGTGTGTGTGTGTGTGTGTGTGTGTGTGTGTGTGTGTGTATGAAATCATTGCCCTTCTGTCTATCAGCTGGGACACACAGAGGGACCATTGAGTGAACAAGTGCAGCTCCAGAGGGGACGTCTATCTGCAGGTTTTTCTTTGCATAGATAACATGATGCCCCAGTAACTTATCTTTGTTTGTGTGTGTGTGTGTGTGTGTGTGTGTGTTCAGAGTGTTTTCAGGAGAGTGAACATCTGAAGGACAGTCTGAAATGTTGTCTCCTCCACCTGTTTGGATCCATAGTTGCAGGTGGACAGGTGGGTTTCACTGGCTAGTGAGGGATTTTATGTTTGTCGATGTTGCCATGGTTATCCTGATAGCGCAAGGCTTGTGGGATATCCGTACGGCTAGCTAGCGGATCTATGCATAACACGTATCCGTTGTGGGCAGGGGTTATTCGCTCACTCGTATGTAACTTTAATGAAATCGTAAAGATTTAAGACAGCGTTCGTCTCAATTTAAACCAAGAGATTTAAACAGATCTCTGCTAATTCACTCCCCCACAGCGTAACGCTCTCCTGGCCATCTCCCCTGCCACCATGGAGGTGTTGTTGGGTGTCCTGGGTGCTGGGGAGTGCACGGGGGAAGGCGATGAGGGAGAGGATTGGGACGGAGCCGCCCCGGACCGGAAGGCGGTGCTCACCCTGTGCTGTCTGAGGGAGGTGGTGCACAGCCTGCTGGCCAGCAGCTCGGATCAGAGACAGGTGGAGATCAGCACCGTCCTCGACAGCTATTTCAAACTGCTCAACTACGACCCCAACACGGCTGGGGTCAAGGGTCAGCCTCGTTCACACCACTGGGAGAGCCGGTTGGTGGCGCTGCAGGTGAACATGCTAGGTGAGTGGAGTAGGAAGGGGAAGTGTGCAGCTCTGCTGTCATTAGGTTGTTATTGCTCACCTTTCATCATGTCTTTTGTCTTTGTGATCGATCTATCAGACACGATACAGGACATGTTTGAGTGTTCTGACCGGCCCGTTCTTCAGGCCATCTTCCTCAACAGCAACTGCTTTGAGCACCTGACTCGGCTCTTACAGAACAGCAAGGTACGATCCAGAACCCGACCCTCGAACCTCACACAGAACCGCAAAGAACCTCAGCACTCAGAACTCACACCCCATAACATGAGTTTCAGAACTTGCATGATTAACAGCAAATGGAGAAATCCAGACAGAATAGATTCAGCGCTTTTAAGGGCGTTTTCACATTAGGAACCCGGGATCGTTCCTGAGTGCACTCGACCCCAAAGTCTGGTTCGTTTTCTTTAGTGAGAACACAATCAATCCAGACTCTGGAACTGCCTGAAGAGGTGGGCTTACGCGCAGTGCCGCTGTACTCGGATACCGAAGCCAATCGTACCTGAACACCGAAGTGGTCTGCTGTGTAAAATGCAATGTTATCAGTTGTTCTCCTTTGAAATCTCATCCTCTGGAGAAGAACATCGCTCTTGCCATTTTTTTTCTGAAATATCAATAATATTAGACATAGCAGGAAGAGTGACTTCCTCGTTCTCTTCTTCTGTTTGGATTTAATGGAGGCTCTCAAACCAACTTCGTGCATACTGCCCCCTGCTGTTTCAGAGGGTGGAAATACGCAAGTGTGCCCGAGTACAGAGCACAAAAATAATGTGAATGCTGGCCACTAGCAAATTATTTATAATTAATTTATGTGTTATTTCCTGGGCACGGTACAAATCTATTGTGCCTGATGTGAAAACGCCTTAAGATTCAGGGACCAAACATATTTACATGCTCAGAACCAAACCCATGTTCAGAATTTAGAACCGAATTATACTTAAGAATCCAGCACTCAGAATTCAGATTCACAAGCCTTTAAACCTTATAATTCATCATTCAGAAAAAACAGAAACAGAAATCTTAACTCCAGGTCTGAAAGTCAAAATTCTGTGGACAACTTTTAAGGGTTCAGTGCTTATTCAAAAGAAATAAAAACACGTATAATCTAATAGACATGGGGGACAAAAATCCATTCAGTTATGAATCGTTATTCGTTTGTGTGCTGATTCATGTAGCGACTTTGATTAAGTTTTTCATTCTGATCAGTTAGTGGGTGTTTATCAGCTTGATCAGACATGACTGATCTTGGGCCGATTCTGTGCCGAGTGCACAAGCTTTTGAGTGGTGCAACAGAAACACATTTAATCCGATCTGTCTTTTTCTCCAAACTCTGCGAGCGAATAAGTTTTGAAACACTCATTACACAGGCTTACACCACACACACGCAAAATCATTAGTCTTGTTAGAAGCCGTATGTGTCTCAAAATTCCTCCAATGACTTGAATACATTTGAGGCGGTTAAAATGTCTTTATAATCCTACAGTCTAAAAAGTGTTTTCACTAATGTTATCAGGAACAGGCTACATTTAATTACTCATGTTTAGTTCAGGTGTGAAGCTGTTGAATAAACCAAGGTATAAAACTTCAGAATTATTACTCAAGTTGTTTTTTAAGTAGAAGGTCTTAAAATACAGTTGAAATCATATATTTACATAAATTTCTGGAAAAAAAAACACAAAAATTCACTGTCAAACATTAAATCAGAGGAAACTTTTTCTGTTTTAGATCAATAAATACTAACATAGTTTTTGCATTTGTTCAAAGTCAGAATCGAGCGAAGGAGAATTTTATGGAATTTTACTCTTTTTCTACTTTTTGTGTTTTCTTTCTGAAGTGTATGTAAATATCTGGTTTTAACTGTGGTAACAAAATCTGGAAAAATATAATAAAGAATTGGGATATTTATAAAATCGTGATACCTACAGAATCGCAATATTAATTAAATCAGCACAGGGGTATCGTGATAACATCGTATCGGGTGATCCCCGGAGATTCCCGTCTATAGAATCTAATGCAGGACTTAGTCCCTAGTCCTGACAATGCACAATTTTAAACTTTATTCAGAATTCAGAACTTGTAAAGCTCTGAGCTCAACAATCTCGGCTTTATTACAAATAAGGGTCACACCCTTTCACCTCACTGCTCTTTATTATACAACCATCAGGTCTTAGAAAACTGAGAGACAAATCATTTTCCTCTAGTGTACATGTGTGGTGTGTGTGTGTGTGTGTGTGTGTGTGTGTGTGTGTGTGTGTGTGTTGAAGTGATGTTTAAACCTTTGGGTTAGGGTTAACCCTAACCCGACATTCTAAATGTTCCCGTGTTTGACTAATTAGTTAATTAGTGTAATTAATTATATTAACTGTCTTTCTATTTCTAGTCTGTATGTCTTCTGGTCTCTCTCTCTCTCTCTCTCTCTCTGTGTCTCATGCACGTGCTTATAAACTGTAGTCTGCTTACTCAGCGTGCACGTTTTTTCCCTCCTTAGGAACGGAATGCTTAAGGCATAAGGCAGTGTGCCGTGACTTCTGACCTCTTGACCATTTAAATTTTTTTTTTAAATTTTTATAAAGTTTAACCCTTTGCACTTGTCTCTTCTTCTCCTTTCTAAACCGCGCGCGGGCTGCAGCTGGTAAATGTTAGGTTCGCCGCCGCAGACAAAGAGCAGAAAGATTTAACCAACAGATTACTGACAGGAGAGATTGAAAGCCAGGTACCGCCCACCTGTCACCTTGTGCGACTGCCGCTCCGCCCACTGGGCCACTCCGGGACGAGGCCACACCCACTTGCCTTATTCCGAGGAACCAAACATACAAGGGTTCAAATCTACATCCAATCACTTTTCATTGTTCAACATGATAACATGGGGCCTTTAAAAACAAACTGACAAAACACACAAAGTAAAGCAAGCTCCGCCCCTTTAACGCCCATCTGATGTTGCACTAAAGTGGCCTCTAATGGAGTGGCTCGGTCATTCATATTGCCTGTGATTGTTCTACCCCATCCTGCTTCTTCTGCTTTTATTTCCTCCATTATTTGTTGATTGAGAAGGACTTTCCTTCGCATCACGGCATCACCTGGAGCTTCACCTGGAGCTTCACCTCATTCGGTCCATGCTGTATGTCTGTCTCTGTCCCACCTGCACTGAAACACTTCCTGCTTTCTCTAACATGCTGATCATGTGACCCTTCAGGGTTAACGGTTAACGGTGCACTCGGGTGGACAGGGATAAATGTTGGGAACGTCTACGCTTGGGTTAACATGGTGTGTGTGTGTGTGTGTGTGTGTCCTCCTTCTGCATGGTCATATAAAGAAAAATGCTTCATTGTCCAGTTCCCTGCTCTGGAATGCACCAGCCTCTGTGTGTGTGTGTGTGTGTGTGTGTGTGTGTGTGTGTGTGTTGTTCCCTACTCAGATGTGTCTCTTCCATCCACTCGTTTGCTGCAGAGGTGTACAGAGACTATAAATCTTGTTGGTTTTTCACTCTAAAGTTTTTCTTTATATACTTTCAGGAACGCTAATAATATTCAGACGTTCAGGAATTCATTGGTGATTTACAGCTGGTTTATCAAACATCTAGTGACAGCCGTTCAACTTACTAAAAAAGGCAAAGCTTACAGAGACTAAAGAGCGAAAGAGCGCCTCCTAATGGACGTCTGTGCCGACACATCCAGTGATACGGCTCAGCCGTTCCCCAGCTCTTCTATCACACACTCGCTACGTTTACATGGACAATATTTCTTCAAATTCATTTTTGATTAGAGATTCCAACTTAACCTTTGACCCCCAGATGCTGACCTGATAATAATTTACAAGCACAAAGTGTTTAATCAGCGTATTACTTTTTTGTTCTGCCCGCAGCTAACTTTTTATTCTGCAGAAAAAAACAAAGAATAAAAGTTTTTCTCCAATTTTGAGGCTAGGTGAGACGTCCCATTTTTTTCTGATGAATCCCGCCTTCTGCGTTATGATCGGTTACAGGAATTCAGTCTCATCTGATGGAAGAGAGAGTTGTTAACCCTACGTGAGCAATGCGCAAAAAGCAGTATATTTTTTCTAACAGGAGCAAAATGACCATATCAAAGATGCCAATATTTGTTGCATCTACCTTCCAGCACAGTTAAATTTTTTTTTTTTGATCCACCACTGCTCCATCTTAAACCAACTGAAAGTTTATTCTGATAAGTTTACGTGGATAATTTTTTTATGATTAGTAGTCGCCCAAAACATGTCGGCTGTTTCACCTAGGTGTAGTGTCCGTAACTTTTTTTTAAATTCAAATTTTTAAACGATCTTAACTGTCATTCACATGAAACATGGCCAATTTACATTTACATTTCACATGAAAGACATAAACCTGAAAAAGTGTATTATTCTAAAATGCAACATTTTTTCAGAATTTGCAATATGAATTTGACATGGTTACGGACACTACAGGGGTTTTTTTCCCAAAGAAAATCCTTCATTTTGCTCGGAATGCTTTAATTTTAGGAACAAATTTGTACAGGTCATATGCTTCTAGAAATTTACACCAAGTTTGATATCAATACTTAAAAAAAAACGTATAATTGCATATTAATGGGTTATAGTTTGAAGCGAGACAGAATAACACTGAAAAATGGCCATTTTTGGGCCACGTATAAAATTATCTCTCCAAAACGGCTGAAATTAGCAACTTTAAATTTTTAGGGAAGCAGGATTCGTCACTTCCATGTTAGATAAACCTGACAAGAAAAATATTATATGTATAACATAAAATGATGAATGATTTGATATTTTTCTTTTATGGTTAAACCGTTAAATAGCTAAAAAAAAAAAACTGGTCTAAGTTGTTTTATGAAACGTAAACGTCCAGGAATGGGATTGAGAACCCTGCTGAAGTTAAAGCACCAGATGTGATATTTAATGAACGAGTGGATGGAAACACACCTGTGTTTATTAAGCAGCTCAGTGTCAGAGCAGGGAGTCGGGACTTCATGGTCGAGGGAACAAACTAAAATCACGAGTCATAATCAGTCACTGATGCTCTAAAAATTCTCCCAAAAAAACTAAATATGATCAGCTTATATACCTTAATGAATTATCTAAGGGTTTAGTACAGTGCTGTTATTTATTTTACAGGTTAAGCTAAATGTATTTAGTTGCTTTGGCGATTATCCAACTTGTTTATAAATCATACAGACCTAACGTGTTTAAGAATATTGTACTAAACCTTTAAATAATTAAGGACGTATAAGAGGGATTGTTGTTCTAATATGAAGAACACACTTTCTACTGCTGCCGCTGCCATGTAGCCAAATAATACCTCATCATTTGTTAATGATCAGTTATAACGTCAACCCCGCGTGAGCGAAGGCAGTAGTAGAAAGTGCTGGAACGTCGTCTGTTATACGAGTCGATTGAGGAGTTTCTCCACCTCTCAGGTCTTAGAAGGCAGGCTGGACTCTCTCGCCGTGGCAACGATCAAAACCCTCACCACCGTGATGCACAAATCGCCAGCCGCGAAGGTCAGTCTCACAGACACAACGCTTAAGTCATTTAGACAAGGTGTCTAGTAGCGCCGATTAACTCATAAGCTCCACCCATTCAGGAAGTGTTTAAGGAGCGGATCGGATACACCCACCTGTATGAGGTGCTCGTCTCTCTGGGGCAGCCGTCCAGGAACCTGCTGAAGGAGCTCATGAACATGGTGAGACCCGCCAACATGCGTTAACATTTTTTGCAGCGTTTTCTACATTTTTCAGCTTTTCAAGTATGTACTGTGGTACCTCTGCGTACAAATTTAATCCGTTCTTAAGATGAAATTTCGTATTGCGAAATGCAATATAAGGTCATTACAGGTAATCCGTTCAAGGCTTTCAAAAATATTACCAATATCACCAATTTTCAAAAATGTAATCATATTTTTGCATATAAAAACAATCGAAACATTTAGAAAAGACGTGTAAATGAAGTAAAATGTGAAATAAATAGACATTGAACCACAATTTACCTTCATTTAGGATTCCTTTTGGCGCAGGCTGCTTTAAAAAACTAAACCAAAATTGGCTCCTTTTTCTTCTTGATAACATTCTTGGGACCCATGATGCAATCGTGAACAAAATGCAAAAAACTAGCAAAAAAAAAAATTTAAACTTGCTTCGACTAGCTTACCAGTAACTCAGACAAGTTTGAATGGCTGCCAGACATTTCGTACGCTCGTATGCCGAGGCAATTTTTTTGCAAAATTTCAGTCCTTAGGCTGAAAATTCATGAGTCGGGCCTTCGTATGTCAAGGTACCACTGGTACTGTTACAGTTACAGCAGCAGTCCAGCCTGTGAGGCTCAAACCTGTGTACTTGTGTCTCTATGTCTCTGTGTGTCTGTAGGCAGTGGAGGGTGATCACTCCTCTGTGGGTTTTTTGGGGATCAGTAACGTGGAGCCGCTCCTCCTCCTGATCCGCTGGCTACCTGAACTCGACTCGACCGAGCTCCAGATCTTCGCGGCTGATCGGCTACGGAGGATCTGCGCCTTAAACCGGCGCACGCGGGCCGCCTGCGTCAACGCGCACATGTCGGAGTGCATCCTCTCCACGCTCGAGAGAGACACCAGTCTCCCGCAGGTATGTGCGGAGAGCCTTCTGACACTTCTGGGTGCTCTGGGGGCGGAGTCTCTGAGCGGTGCCGAGCTCCACCGGCTTCTGAGCCTCCTGCGGAACCCCGAGAACCGCCCTCAACCGTACACCGAGCCGGTGCTGCGCTCGCTGCTCGCCATGCTCCGGAAACACACCCTCCACAGCGCGACACACTACTTCGATCTGACCCCGCCCATGGCGGGGATTGCCGTGCCGACCATTTCCAGGTGGCCAGGCTCCGCCTTTAGCTTCTTGGCCTGGCTGTCGCTGGATCAGGACCAGTTGGAATCAGCCGGCAAGGGGGATAAGAGGAAACAGTTATACAGGTGGGAGAGGAGTTGGGGAATAAGGAACGGGGAATATTTCACTCAGAGCAGAGTGCATCATAATAATTTTGGAATTTCCTAAATTTGTCTCTTTCTCTCTCTGTGTAGTTTTTTCACACCGGGAGGTACTGGGTTCGAAGCCTTCATTAGCTCATCTGGCTCTCTTGTGGTGGCGGTGTGCAGCAAAAAGGAATACGTCACAGTGACGCTGCCTGATTACTGCTTCTGTGACTCACTCTGGGTCAGTGACATCACACAACAACAACAACAACAACAACAACAATTCCCAGCATTCCTTGGAAGAGACCTGGGGATGTAGTTTGTTGCCCGTAAAGCCAGACAGAGAATCAAACAGACATACAGTAGATGGGCATATTGTCAGAAAGCTACATGGATAGACTGAGCTATGAATGGACAGACAGACAGACGGACAGACAGACAGACAGACAGACACACAGACAGACAGACAGACAGACGGATGGTGTATAAACAGATGCAGTCAGACAGGTTGGTGTACGGATGGATAGTAAGACATAAAGTCAAAGCAATGCATAGACAGACAAACTTTTGGACCAGGGCTGAGTAGCTAGACATTTAGATAGATAATTGGATACGCAGATAAATGTGTACACCAACATAGTTGTTGTGAAAAAGTATGTGCCCCTTCCTGATTGATTATTTTTTTTCAGATTTATCACACTTGAATAATTCAGATCATCAAACAAATGTTAACATTACACAAAGATAACCAGAGGATAGAACCAGAGTATCTATAGTATTTCATATATTAAGGGGAAAAAAGTGTGCAACTCTGCCTGGACCTACAGTATGTGAAGAAGTAATTGGTTGTGCAGCAACAACTGCAATCAAGCATTTTTGATTAAGACTTTCACATCGGTGTGGAGGATTTTAAAAAAAAAATTTTTATTCAGCCATATTTAAGAGTTTTTTTGTTTTTTTTACATGAATTGGCCTGTTTAAGTTCATGCCACAGGATTTACGTCTGGACTTTGACTAAACCACTCCAAAACCTTAATTTTGTTGTTTCTTTTGAGCAGGGAATTCATGGTTTCGGCAAGCTGTGTTAGTTTTACCCCAGATGTAAAAGGATGCACATCTTACAAAAACTTTTGTCTCATCAGTCCATAGAATATTGGTCAAGAAGTCATGGGGACATTTTTTTTTTCCCTGCACGTGACACTAGTCTTTGGGTTCCTTTTGGTCAGGAGTCGCTTTCTCTTTCTTATTGTTGAATCATGAACTTTGACCTTAACTGATGTAAGTAAGGGCACTTTTTTTTTTTTTTTAAATAAATGAAATGATAATTTAGAAACTGCATTTTATATTTACTTGGGTTATCTTTGTGTAGTATTAAAATTATGCAAATATGCAAAAACTAAATCAGGCAAATACTTTTTGACAGCACTGTACAGATGGATAGTCAGGTGGGAAGTGAGACAGCCAAACATGTAGACAGATGGGTGATGAATTAAAAAAATTGGACAGACGGATAGATGGAAAGTCTGATGTATAATAAGATATTGTTAACCATGGTTGGTCAGTCAGCCAGGTAAAAAAAAACAGCAAGAAAGACCTAAAGACAGATGTGGTGATAAAATATACAGTATGTGAAGTATTGGACAAATATCCGGACATTATATCAATATGTTTAAGGATTCAAGATTATTCTAGAAAGCAAAAAAGTGTTTTTTTATTTTGTCTTTCAGCATTATATCGGCGTGGTCCATGTTCCAGGGAAGAGACCATTTGGACAGAGTCTTGTCTACATTTATGTGGACGGGCAGCTGAAGCTGTCAGCACCACTCAAGTACCCCAACATGGCCGAGGTACTCATGAAGTATTACACACGTACTCGCCACACACTCGTATAAGAGACTATAAATGGCATTTATTAATCCATCCTGAGTTGGAGAATTCTCCATTGTTCCATCCTGCTTACTTCCCTTGACTCAGTAGAAATGTTATAGATTTTAAAAAAAGCATGTAGGATGCAAGAACACATCCTTTTTTGAAAATAAATAGTGCATTTAGTGCCATTACTTTTTCTTATAGAAGGAATTTAGACCCAAAACTGGTGTGTTAGAGCGGTTGATGCTGTCTTATTGCATTTTTTTTTTTAGAACATTTAACCTGAAGTTATGGAAATGCATGACTAAATGGCAGGTGTCTAGACGGACACACAGATAGACTGACACACTTATCCTGACATGCAAAAAACATGTATGTAGACTGACAGACATGCAAATAAGGAAGAGCTGTCGTGGCTAAGTGACAGTTGTAGAGAGGCACACAGAATAGACATTTGCCAAAACATATAAACAGACAGGTGTCCATGACTGACAGACTGACTGATGTCCAGACTGACTGATGTCCAGACCGACAGGTGTCCATACGGACAGAGAGACAGACCGACTGGTGTCCATACGGACAGAGAGACAGACCGACTGGTGTCCATACGGACAGAGAGACAGACCGACTGGTGGCCATACGGACAGAGAGACAGACCGACTGGTGGCCATACGGACAGACAGACAGACCGACTGGTGGCCATACGGACAGACAGACAGACCGACAGGTGTCCATACGGACAGACAGACAGACCGACAGGTGGCCATACGGACAGACAGACAGACCGACAGGTGTCCATACGGACAGACAGACTGACTGACCGACTGGTGTCCAGACTGATAGACAGACTGACTGACTGACTGGTGTCCAGACTGATAGACAGACAGACTAATTGGTGTTCAGAATGAAAGAAAGACAGACAGGCAGGCAGACTGACTGTTGTCCAGAATGGCAGACAGACAGAAATTTAAAAAGATAATAGACCGCTGCCCGCACTATAAACACAGACAGATAAGCAACCAGACTAATACAGGTTTACATACAGAGAGATAGACAGTTATAGACTGATGTCTAGAGAGATAAATTCACAGATCAATGGACAGGTCTCCAGGCAGACAGAAAGACAGACGGTTGCTTAGACAGAGAGATCATATCAGTATATTAGTAGATAGATGTCCAGACCTACAGACAAATAGACAGTTTTATAGACAGGTAGGTTTGAAGGTAAATTTATAGTAGATAAAGATAAGATAAATAGACAGACAGATAGATGATGGACAGGTGTCCTGACAGCAGGTGTTCAGATGAGTAGGTGGATGGATACGTAGATGAACAGGTACAAAGCTACAAAGACAGGTGGGCAAGTTGGACAGGAAGACTGACGTACAGATGAACTGATGGTTACACACTAAATGTCTGGTCTCTTTCCAGGTGTTCACGTCATGCTGCATCGGCTCGGCAGGTCAGCGCACCACCACCCCTCCCCCGTCTCAGATCGCCGACCCCCCTCCGTCGCGCACGTCCGTATGGGGGGGTCTGTCCAGGCTGGCACTGATCTCTCCGGGAACGCAGGACAGCGAGTGGGGACGACCCACATCTCTTCAAGGGCACCTGAGCACTGTGATGGTGTTTAGTGATGCTCTGAGCACCAACGCTATCAGAGCTCTGTACAACACAGGTGAGAGACAGACAAGTAGAAAGATAGACAAGTTCACAGACAGACAGACAGGCAGAGTGCTAGAAATGTGTATAAAGACATAGAGATGGACGGACAAATAAATGGACAGATACAGACAAATAGATGTATACAGACAGGCAGATAGACAGGCAGACAGGTGTTTAGGCAGACAGACAGGTAAACAGACAGGTGTACACGCAGACATACAGGTGTACAGGTATACAGACAGGTGGACAGGCAGACAGGTGCACACATGTACAGACAGACAGGTGCACAGGTGTACAGTATATGCAGACAGACAGGCAGGTGTAGAGGCAGACAGGTGTACAGAAAGACACTAACAGATAAAAAAGAAAAATGTAAGCTCAGTAACAGTCTCTAAGAAACTGATGAGCAGACGTCTAGACAGGTAGCTATGGACAGAGGGATAGACATAATGTTTAGCCCTGTGGCTTGCACAGCTGATTCAGTCTTTCTGTAAGAGTCTTCCTGTCTCTGAGACTTCATGTCCACAGGTACTCTGAGTGTAAACACCACGGTTTCTCGTTTCAGGGCCAAACTGCATTTCTCCCTTCAAAAGTCAGGAGGCGGAGCTCAGTGACCTCAGCGCCAAACTTCTCCTTCACTATTCACCGAAGGTGAGTGAATGTAGCACACTTACTGTACAGTATATGGACACACCATTCACTGTGGACGTGTCCCAAAGCACACATGCCTCATCTCCATCATCGGCTCCTTTCGGACGTGTCCCACACCAGTAACCTCACTTTTCTGGAGTATGCTTTTGCATGAAATACTTGCAGTATAGATTACGAGTTTGAGTGTGTGAATCTAGTGCACTAGGCCGTGAGCACGTTGTGATTTGGGACGTGCGGTACTGAAGTGTGTCCCCGGATTCTTTTAGGCGTGTAGGAACCCCATCTGTGTGGACCTGTCCCCTAATCTACTGCACGGACGCCTGACTGGGAATAAAGTGGTCAACTGGGACGTCAAGGTGGGAGAGACAACACACACACACACACACACACACACACACACACACACACACACACACACGCACACCTCTTCATACATGGTGTTTTACTTGATTACACACCCAAATGTGTGTGTGTGTGTTTGTCTCTATAGGACATCATAAACTGTATCGGAGGACTTCCTGTGCTGTTCCCCATTTTGGAGCAGTTGACCCTGTTGACCTCTGAACAACACAACGGGTTCTCAGGGTCAGAGGGCGTGACTCCTGAGTCTACCACGCCCCCTGATGGAGACTGGGTCATACTGCCTTCCAACAGAGCCTCAGGTGCCTGTCTGTCTGTCTGTCTGTGTCTTTGTGTGTAAAAGTTCTGGTTTTGGATCTTATCTTATTAATGCACTATAGTGCTGTCAATCATTTTGCATGTGTGTGTGTGTGTGTGTGTGTTTCAGAGGCGCGTTTGGAGAAGAATCTTGCTGCCACCTTCCTGTTGGTGTTAAAGCACTTCCTGCACAGACACGCGATAAACCAGGAGACGCTGCTACACACACACAGCGTGGCCACCCTCGCTGCCCTGCTGCAGAAGGTACACACGACACACACACACACACACACACACATTCTGTCTGTCTATCTTAATTCAGAGTTGTTAACAATGTCTGGTTTAATTTCCAGTATTTAAGTAAGATCGTATCACAGTAGATAATTTAATACACTTGTACGATATAATATTTTCTGTGTGTGTGTGTGTGTAGCTGCCTGCTTTTCTGGTCGACGTGAGCCTTTTGGTCGCCGTTCAGCTGCTGATCGAGCAGGTGACACAGGAGAAGAATCCCCACCTTCTGCAACAGCTGCACACACACCTCCTGTTCAACTTCAACATCTGGAACCAAGGGGATTTCTCCCTGCGCATCGGTCAGTCTCTTTGTGGTGTGTGTGTTTTTGATTGTGTGTGTGTGTGTGTGTGTGTATGCTGTTGGTGTTTTTTTTTTTTCTTTCCTGTATTAATCTTGTTTGTTGTGCTGAAGGCCACATCCAGTACATGTCCACCATCGTCAAAGACAGCAGGAAGCAGTTCAGGAAGAAATACGGAGTGCAGTTCCTACTCGACGCCATCCGCCTTTACTACAGGTGAGAATCGATTTCCCACGATGCTTCACTCCGTGCTTGTGTTTCGATAACGATTTAAATTCACCCTCGTCTTCGTTAGCAAATATTCAGAATGTGTTATTTCTCTTATCCTCTTAAATCCTGGATCTTCAGCGGGAATCGCGAGAGCGACATGAGCGAGGACGATGTCCGGACCATCAGAGCGTCCCTATGTGGCCTGCTCAAGTATTACATCAGCAAGGGTGCCAGTCAGGATGAGATCCAGAGCATTCTGGGATACATTGCTGCTATCGGGGATGAAGAGCAGGTGAGGGATTGAACTCGAGATTCTTTTCTACTTGTACTTGATGAATATCTCGTATAGCAAACACACACATTAGACACATTTATTTAAGAACAGGAACAGCTTACACAATGATAATTAGGGATGGGAATCACCAGGGATAAACCGATACGATATTATAATGATAGCTAGGTGCCGGTTCAGTTTGTATCGCGGTATTATAAGTACAGTGGAACCTTGGATTACAAGCATATTTCAGTCTGGAAGTGGGCTCGTATTTCAATACACTCGTAAACCAAATCGAATGTGTGTTTGTGTTTGTGTTTGTTTGTGTGTGTGTTTGTGTGTGAATCTAAAGTAAGGAGCCCCTCTTCGCGAACTCTCTGGCCGGGTGGGCTGATACAGAGAGAGAAAATGGATCTTTAACGTCTCTAATGAGACTTGCTTTTGCTTTATATGCGCGCTGTACACACACGCATACAGACACAAAGTAAAATATGTTTTACACACACACACGCGCGCGTGGTCACAGTGTTATAGTAAACAGTACACGCGGGCACAGATGCTGATTATACCAGTAAGAGATGCGCACTAAGACCCAGCAGAGGAGATAATTACCCACAATTCCGCAGCGCAAGAGAGAGAAAAACCATTGG
>JAOVVB010000016.1:2638805-2648915 GCA_028570985.1 Heterobranchus longifilis
CTTCCACCAGCCCCCCCCGCCCCCAAAACACAAACACGTTTTTTTGTTTCTGTTACCTACCATGTGTCAGACACACTAATCTGCCCCGAGGCTATTCCAGTCCTATGACCGGATAAACCACTGTTTATTTACCTGGTATGTGACGTCAGGCCTGGCAGGCTCTGAGTGTCCTCCACCTCCTGTCATGGCGTGGCCGATGGTGTGCCCCACTGCAGAGCCCACCGCCACTCCAGCGGCTGTCGTCGCCATCTGAGCAAACATACCAGGCTGCCTGGGTGCTGCAGCTGGAGCACCCACAGCGGATGGAGGGGCGTGCATTGGAGCCGGGGCATAGGAGGGAGGGGGTGCAGCCCTGGCCATAGGTGGTGGTGATGGTGGAGCCCGGCTGTAAAGATCAAATAATTAAAAACCCTGTATGTGCAGGTATCAGTCTTTTCAAGACAGTTTGAATTTTAAAAAAACACATCTATATGCACTGGATTAATCTTGTACAAAAGCTATTCAAAGTGTGCAACAGAGCGATAAAAATGTTGAAAATATCAGTGCTTTAACAAGTCAGTGTGAAACTGTATATGGCACTGGTGCATGGTGTCACGTGAGGTCACTGATTTGAGGTTCCCTCTGGACAGTTTGGCATTAAAGTTAATTAATACTGACAAAATCATATCACAAGATGTTGGGCTTCTAAAGTCCAAAGCTTTCATGCAGTACGTAATCTAAACTGGATGTGAGTAACATGGTCCAACATCGCACAAATACTTATTTAATAATGAGGATATGATGACAAATGAATAAAAGTCATTCGCTGTTGATGTAACTAAGTCGTAACACACAGAAAAGATGAAAACATTTAAGATAACAATTTTACATTGAACAAAATCCCATATGGTATCAAGTAGCTATAATAACCCTGAGCCCCGTGCGGCTTAACAATAATAAAGTATCAAATAAAGTCTTCAGTTAGCTACAGGTGAAAAGGAAATGGATTTTGTGTAATTCACACCGTTTCAAAATGTTTAATTTTGACGTTGTAATGCCACAAAATTGGCCAAATTAAAACATTATGCAGATTAACGTTACACCGTGACCTTCATTACTTTTATCAATGACTTTTGAGCAAAGTTGACCAGTTTCCCAGTACAAAAGGAGGCCATTTGGATGTACAAAAAGAATCATTACACATCAGCTATAACTGCTAATCTTAGGTAATGTCCCTGACTAGCACTAGCTAATATACGCAACTGTAGCTAACGTTAAACTTGCTAGCAGCTACATTAGCCGACACACCATCCCCACTGTTTTAGCGCCAACAGCTTTTATAAAATGTTAGATATTAAATGTTACCTGGCTGGAGGGGCCATCCTGGATGTCCGGCTTCTGCTTCCCCTCGGCATTTTTCAATTATGAGTATATTTGTGAGTTTGCTGACTGATATAAAATACACGCGATACTTGTGTCGACCTTAGATAGTCCGTCCGGAACTTTCTGTGTGTTACATCATCTGTCTCTCGGGTAACTTCCGGTATGACGCTTTCATCAGTTACAGCCATAGACTGTGGTTACAGGTAAGCATGTATTATGTAACTTTGATTGGACTCTTTTAATTTCCTTTAGCCTAAACTTAATTTTAATAGTTTTTATTAACATATGAATTATGCATCCGGTAGCAACGTATAACTACTAAGGTTTTCCCATGTGTTGTGCCTGAAATTACAATGTAATAATAATAATAATAATAATAATAATAATAATAGTAATAATAATAATAATAGATTTTCATAGCAAATTCTGACTGACTTTTAAAAAAATAGATCCTTATTTCTATATATTTTTAAAAATTATATACACACACACACACACACACGCACACACACACACACACACACACACACACACACACACACACACACACACACACACACACTCTCTCTCTCTTTCTCTTTCAGTTTCATCATCTGTTCTGTGTCTTGTCTAATCCTTTATATTTAAGATAATAAAAGAGCTTTTACAACTATGATCCCTATGGTCCCTCTTTCTTTTCCTGTAGAGACGGACGTGCTGTCCCGAGGACGCTAACACAAAGGCACGGACGGGGAGACAGCGTGCGACATCGTGCCCCGGCTGCAGCGTGCCACCCGACACTCCCCAAAGCAGATGGAGACACTCTTTAGGGAGCGAGGGAGGGAGAGACAGGAGTGCGTACTTACAAATGAGCAGAGTTTTATGGCTTTATTGCTCCTGATGCACAGGGCTCGGGTTCAGTACAGCTGTAGGGACAGAAGAATGACCTGATAATGATTAACATCCAGCACAGTGTGAGTTCCACACTTAATGATGTCTCTATTTTATTAACATATAAGTGGGAGTCATATCAGCCAAATGTGCTGTTTACAGTCCAACAGACTGTAAGGGCTTCAGAAAGAACTCAGGGCCACATCCAAATTAAGGTGCTAAGTTAGCGATCAAGGTTATTTAGCTAGTACTTAGATACATCTCTGGATTTATGTTCCGTCATATATATGACAGCTAGTTATATTTTATACCTAGATATTTAAAATGGAATAGTATTGGAACCATTTCTAGCGTTTCCTATGTTAAGTTTCGCACACATCAGCAGTCTCAACTTAATAAGGACTTTTATTCAATCCTTTAATATTGCAACATGGTAATTACTGCCAGTCAGACTACTGTGTTATTTAGCTGTTTAGTTTTATATGCCCTACCTCAGCTAGATATATAGTATTTATTCATTATTTTGTGAAGCTTTAAGTTAGCTAGCTTTATACAGTATGATTAGCTATGCATGTTGATGTCAATGGCTTGTTTGTAGTCTAGTTATTAGGAATCACTAGTCACCACTCAACACAATACGTATTATTATAAAAAATTACTGTAGGTGGTGATTCAATTAAGAATTCTGATTCTATAAGTATCACGATTTTATAAATATTCTGATTCAATATTACATTTCCCCCTGATTTTCTTACCATTTTAAACATTTCGTTTAATGATTAATTAAAAGTAGCGCATTTCTTATTTCTTATAACATTTGTTTTCTCACTTAAAAGCGAAGCGCAGCATTTGAACAATACAAACTAAATTCAACTACAAGAGTTTAACATTTAACTGAGCATCTAGGATTATAAAGAAACAGCAATATTTTACCACCTCAAATGCCCCAAAGTCTCAAAACTCAACTTCAGAGAGCACGGGTTGAGCGCCTGCAAGTTTCTAACATGGGCACGCAGGCCCCTAATGCATCTGGTTCTTGACTAATTAGCACTTGCAATGCTTTAAGACTTTTTAAGCACATGTAATGAGTGCATTTGAGACTAATTCACTCACCGAATTTGAAAAAAAAAAAAAAAAGAAGCCAGACTGGAGGCTTTTAACGTGTGCAATTTTTGATAATGTAACGGCATAAAACTGCCTTTCTGTTGCACCACTCAGAAGCTTGTGCATTCACTACAGGATTGTTTATATCTGAGGCTGATCGGCCGATCACCAGTCATAAAAACAAGCCAATTCTGGTCACTGGCGATCGCTCTCCATTATAAATCTAAAATTTTTTTTTTAAGGTTTTGATTTTGGAGTCAGTGGCAATATGTGAATCACCACACAAAAGACTCATAACATATACATTTTTCCCCATCTCTACTGGTTATATTACACATATAACTAGCATTAGTGTAATTATTACTATGCTAGAAGTTAGCTAGCTGTGTACAGCAGGTTACACATGTCATGTGAAGCTAATGCATTGGTATCTTTGCTGTCTGACACTGACTTATTTAATACCTTTTTTTTTTAAAATTATTATTTTTTTTTTTTACTTTTAATAATTGTGAAGCTAGGGCTAAGCTAATGACTCAGAGTCATTCTATCTTGCTGACTGTTTTTAACAGACCTGCCTACTTTGTCTTTATGAAGCTGTGTTAAGTTAATGTTACTCCTGATGACAATTCTTGCACTGACAGCTAGCTAGCTTATTTAATAGCAGGCTATGAACGTTAAAGGGCTGCCTATCTTATTTTAATAATTAGGTTATGTTTACTTATTATTAATGACAACCTATCAGTGTTACATTGGATTATTTATTTAATAAAGAATTAGCTAGGTACATATTTATGTTTAGCTATGGTACTGCAGGGACAGCTCGTAATAGCTAGTTAGCACAAGCTAGTTTTTTAATCTGATATCTTTTTCTGAATCATTTCAATCTGCGTTTGATGAGCATGTGATAAAGCATTAAGTATCTAAGCTTGGTCTGCATACCGTCTGTATTTTTACTTGTTATAAGAAGACATGATTTATTTCCAGCCGCTTTTTTAAAAAGGCACGGCTCGATCTCGCCTGGAGAAAGCCAGCTCTCTCAGATCCCTCACTCTTTCATGTGAGACAGGTTTGATTGACGGAGTGCAGGATGGAGACAGACTGATCTCCTGGAAATGGCTGAAGATTGACAAGAACACAGGCTAATGCAGTCCCTTTACAGGAGCTTAGCGTCAGCAGCAGAAGAAATGAAACTGATTTAGCGTTTGAGGAGCTGCAGGTCTTAACAAGGGCTCGAATCAAGTGCTGTAGTGTGCACAACTTAAGTTCTGAGCCGGTCTTTACCGGTTACAGCTGTGGTCGTCCTTCTGATTTATAACCGGTAAAGACAACTTTAGCTTTCAATAAAAATATATATATACATAATATTATACTATAATACAGTGGTAGCTCGCCATACGAACGCCCCGTCACATGAATTTTTGCCTTAAGGACAGAAATTTAACAAATAGTTTGCCTCGGCATACGAAACATTTTTGGGGGCATGGAACAAATTATCTGCATTTACATTATTGCTTATGAGAAAAAGCGTTTCACAATACGAAATTTCACCTTAAGGTCTCGGCTCTGGAACAGATTAAATTTGTATGCTGAGGTATCACTGTATATGCATATAATATAATATATGGTATTATATACACATTCAGTTCTTCACTAAAACAATTCTACGTATATTAAATTCCTGACTTTATTGTTTTTATAAAAATATTTCCACCACAGTTAACTGCACCACATTTAACATCACTTAATTTTTTATTTAAAATTTCGGGTTATAAAAGGGCATTCTGCTCTTTTACAACCTCAAATATAAAACACTGTAGTCTCAAATGACTTTGATAGTTAGAACATATGAGTAGCTATGCGCCTGAAGAGATTTATTGTTGTTATTTATTATTCCCTTTGAGTTTCGAGTGTGTGTGTGTCAGCGTCACTCTCTGACATCACCAGCTTATTGTTCCTCGCCGAAGTGGCTCAACATCTTCCACCAGGACGGGGACCTGAGCACGGCTGTCGTCACGGGTGTCATAAAGCAGACAGGAATTCTCATTCAGAAGACGTACACCTCGTATCACACAATCTCATCACCCCGCACATGCACACGGAGCAGGGATAATAACCAGGCGATCGGGATATTTACTGCTCAGTCCAGCTTGTTCTGGCCCTAACTGATGCCGTTTGGAGTCTGGATGAGACCGGGGCGATCAGGCAGGACGCCGTCTGCTCCGTCCTGAATGAGCAGTTAGCACTGACTCCATAAGTGACCCTGATTATAAGCTGGACGTCTGCGTGGCCTCAGGAGGGAGGTTGAGACGGACTGGTGTCTTATTGCCCTGTGCTGATAGGCAGCGTTTCCGAACTGACCCGCGCTTTATTGGCTCATTATTCAGCCTGCGTCTCGCTGGACGAAATAACAGGCCGACCACTAAAGCGCAAAATGGTGGATATTAGCCACGGAGACCGTGTTTTTATTCTCTCAAATGTTTCAACAACCCACTTTAGTGTTAATAATAACTGACTCCTTCTCCTGCCACACTGTCACCCATGTGATCCTGTACACACTTTTCCTTTCCCCCACATCCACGTCTCCTGTCATAACTATATAATGTTCAAATCCATGTTACTTATTATTAATATCAAGTCTTAAACAATATGATGTAATACTACTACTACATCTACTACTACTACTACTAATAATAATAAGACAGGAGAGGACGGGTGCCACTGCTTTCTCCTAATATCTGTAAAGCTGAAAATGTGAAATGTAAAAGTCACATAAACACAATTCTGCTGTATATCCTATTAATAATGCATATGCATATCCTATTAATAATGCCGAAACCTTTCCTACTATAACACCAGAATGCAGCTAAAAAAAAAAGTGTGAGTGATGAAACAACAAACAGCTGCTGATGTAGTGAGGACAGTAGAATTTGGGACAGAGCCTCACACAGGCTGATGTAGTGAGGACAGTATACTATGGGGAAGTGTCTGAGGCTGTAATAAGAACACTAGAATTTGGGACAGAGCCTTAAAGCGTCTGATGTTGTAGTAAGGAACTAGAATTTGGGACAGAGCCTCACAGAGGCTGATGTAGTGAGGACAGTATAATTTGGGACAGAGCCTCAAAGCGTCTGATGTTGTAGTGAGGACAGTGTAATTTGGGACCGAGCCTCACAGTGGCTGATGTTGTAGTAAGTATATACTATAATTTGCGACAATGCCCTACAGTGGCTGATGTAGTGAGGACAGTATAAATTGGGACAGAGCTTTAAGTTAGAGGTGTTGTAGTGAGGACACTAGAATTTGCGAAAGCGCCATACAGTGGGCGATATTGTAGTGAGGGCACTATAATTTTGGACAGAGACGTACTGTGGCTGATGTTGTAGTAGGGACAGTATAATTTTGGACAGAGACGTACTGTGGCTGATGTTGTAGTGAGGACACTATAATTTGAGACACAGCCTGTAGGTCAGATGTGGGGAAACCAAATCCTGGTGCGTTGCACTTTTAGAGTTTTGTGTTGAAAATAATTAGGCAGCTTAAAAGCACCATCTGGGTGATGAGTTGCTGGCAAAGCAGCAGGCACCAGATGCCACCTGGAAGTGCCTGTAACACTATGTTGCCTCTTTACACCGACATAAGAAACTGAAAAACACTTTAAAGGGGAGAAACGGGAGCCATTACGCTGAGCTGACTTCATTAGAGAAGCACCAAATGCAACATCAACTACACGACTGTCACTTCCTAACTTCTGCTAATTAACACTCACTTATTAAACGACTGTCCCATTTCAACTGTTTGCATTTTATAGCAAGACAAATGGCACGTCCCAAATCTATCGTTTCTTTATTATATCGAACTAATAATGAGCGTGTGGTCACATTAATCAGCTTTCCTGTTTAAATATAAAAAAAATACTTCATACTCCTACAAAAAATCTAAACAATCAGTCAATATGTGAGGCGGAGGGTAAACTGTAATATGAAGAAATTATTTTAATACTTTAATAATTATGGAAGGAGTCTCCAGTGTTAGAGCTGTGTAACAGTCAGTAAGTTATTAACATTTATAACATTAAACGTAACTAGAAATGCCTGAAAACTGTAATGTAATTTTTTAATAAATAAAAATAATTTACTTTATTTTTTCCCAGCAAAGAGGAAGTTGCTGTGTAGCCTGAAATAAGCAAATACGACAATTAATCTGAGTAGATTTTGATTGGATAATTACTGCATGATTAATATATTTCAGCTGGAAATAAGTCTTTTAACCCCAGCAGTTACAGCTGTGAATAGCTTTTCATTTCTTAATCAACCATGTCAGAAGACATATCTCGTGGTCATAGTAAACACCTCATTGTGTCTCCGAAGAGTCAAATTCTTGTCCTCAAAGAAAAAAACTAAAGAGAACTGAAAACTGAAAAAACAGTTCTGAAACGTTAACCTCGAGGAAGAAATCTGATCAGAAAATAAACAATGTGAGTGATCAGAGATCACTTAAACGCTTGGTGAAGTTGCATGATAAAAAATTACTAGTAAAAATCAGAGCTATGTTTAATAGTGAAAGTAAGAGCATTTCCATACACACACACAACGTGATGAGACCTTACAGGACTGGGACTAAACAGCTGTATGTCCATACATAAAGATTAGACTTTGGAGAGAACATAAAGAGAACATAAACATTGGACTTTGGGGTGATGGAAAAAGGTCATGTGATCTAATGAGTCTAGGTTGACCCTATTCCAGAACGATGTATGCGTCAGGGTAAAAAGGGAACTGTACAATTCTCTGGAGACAGTGTTACTGTATGATCTGGAGTCGCTTCAGTCGCTCAGGTTTAGACTCAGCAACGTTATGTGGCAATAAAATGAAGTCAGCTGACGACCTGAATGTACTGAATGACCAGGTTATCACATCTATAAAGGGTTTTTTTCTTCCCTGATGGAACAGTCATATTGCTCTTCTGCTCTTTGCAGAAATTGTGAAAGAGTGGTTCTGGGAACAATGAAAAACCATTTTCACACATGAACCGGCAAAAACCTGTCATGACCGCAAACCCACGGAGAGGTTCAACCGCCACGTTATCAACGAAGATCTCCAGACAGTCGTAAATATGGACAATCACAAATGTGACACTGCAAAAGGTTGCTAAAACAATTCCATGTCAAGTGCACATTGTAAGAAAAATAAATAAATAAATAAATATATTAGTGTGCAACTTTAATTTTGATCAGGAAACATATGTAACTAGTTAAAAAAAAATTATATCACATATCATTCATTAATAAAGCAGAAATTTCATATTGGTTAAGTTAACGGTAACTTGACTTTGAATTAAGTCTCATCACACTACAGCGCTGTTGATTGCTATCCTGTAGCTGCACGTCCCCACCTGTGAGCCACGCCTTGTATATTAAACTGCTTTGCCTGAGCTGGAAATAATCTATAAGCCTTTTAACTTTACAACACATTCATTATGCATTAAAATGTGACTCACGTTTTAAATATTTAGTACAATCAAATTAAATAATCCTCATAAAACATTTATTATAATATTATTGTTGATCTCGGGATTTGAAGTTCTAGTTGGCTTTAATTAGGCTCGCCAAACTATCACAGGGAATTATCCTAGTTCATTAAATTTACAAAAGTCATGTTTCATTATGCAGTTCTAGACTGATGATTTGAAACTTTATCACACCCATTGTGTCAGGAAGAACCCCTGGAGGTGCCTTGCACTCAGAGACCTTGGGTTCATGTTGCACCTCATTTCCCAGAGTGTGCCAGTGGTGCAGTCTGGGAAATGAGGTGCAACATGAACCCAAGGTCTCTGGGTGTAAGGCAAGTCACACTGTGTGTCATCACCTGCAGCATATTTACGTGTTAGTGCATCAATAGCCCAAGTCTCAGTCTTTTTGGTGTCTCGCATCTGAATTGTTCTAGTTCATTCTCTTTGCTTTGTTGCCACATTGTTTTGGGCTTTATCTTGTTCATGCTACCCGCTTTGTTTGTGTTTATTTTTCATTAAAAGTCTGAACTTTTAATTGCATTTATGCCTTGCCTGCATCATTCCATCAACCCTAACACCTTGTCTCTAAGCTCACTTTTAGATCATGAATTAAAAGAATAATAAAAAAAAAAATCAATCAATCAATAAATAAATGTATAAAAACCAGAAACCAAGACAACAGTATCAAGTACAGGTAGTCCTTGACTTACAAATGAGTTTCATTTCCCGGAGCATGTCCGTAAGTCGGATTTGTTCTTAAGTCCGACAAAGTGAGTCTTATATGCCTTTGACATGAATATACAATGTAAAGCATACCAATCCACTTAACTAAATATCTGTCCCCTTTCCCCACATTGCCATCATGTGCTCAAAAACTGTAACCGTGCCTATGGAAATGAATCTCAAGTGTCAAATGTAACAGTGTTGTCTCTGCGCCTTTAAATCACGAGGGGAATCCCAAACGCCATTTTGTCTCAGAGCTGTTTTCCACTATATTGAACTGTGAACACTGTTTTGTTGAGGATTTTCCAAAATTTGGATTATTCTCCTTCAGGACAGCTTTACAGGTCAGACATTGTCCATCATCGTGCTCACGGACTGATTCATCGAAACCGGTGAGGCCAACTAATTTCTCCCGCACCCACACACACACACACACACACACAATATACTGGACTCGTACACTTACACACTGAAAATATTGTACATAATAGTAAATATTGGTATCTGGTGCACGGCAGTGTCTGTATTTTTAGACAATACACA
>JAOVVB010000016.1:2686324-2702284 GCA_028570985.1 Heterobranchus longifilis
TAGGTCTGCTCTGACCCGGTGGGGTTTTTCATGCTCAATCAGATTTATTACTTTATTATTGTGGATGAGACTTTCCGTGACCCATCTCGCGACCTGAATTCATTTAAAATTGTTATATTTAACATTTATTTATTTATTTGATTATTTATTTAATTATTTATTTATATATTTATTTTCCCACGATGCTGATTAAGTATGCAAACTCCAGGTAATCCAGAACACTTAATGCCTTCTCCCCTAAAACATCGCAAGAACACAGGTTTTCTTTTTTCTTTTATTTTGTTGCTGTTGTTTTTCTTTCATATATTTTCTTTTTTTTAAAAAAAAATCACACTTTGATGTGAAATGATGAAATAGCCATGGAAGGATTACCTCATACTGTAAACATGTCCTGCTTATCAGTTAATTGATTTAGTTAGATAGTTACATTTACAGAGATCATTTCTTTCGTTTGATTGTTCGTAATCGGGAACTTAAATAATTTCTGAAAATTTCTGAAAAAAAAGAAAAAAAAACAGAGAAAGGAAATATTATCTCTGTTTAATGGTTGAGTCTGTAGTAAAGGTGGCAACCACCACTTTGGATTTTTTTTTTTTTACTATTGCACTGAAATATAGCATATAATTTCTTAAAATTATTATCATTATTATTATTATTATTATTATTGGACTTGGTTAGCTCTATTGAAATGCTTTTTGTATATAAACACTCAGATGACACTTGCTCTGCTCACTTTTGAGTCCAATTTTTACTCTTTTTCTCTTTTTTTTCAAATCTTTTGACTTATTTTTTTAATCTGTCACTGTTTTGATTTATTTTATGATGGCTCTAACCACATCGCATGTCTCAGACGATCACATTTCCATCCTGATGGAGCAGAATGAATGATAATAATAATAATAACAGGAAAAAAATCTATCTATATATAATTGTCTTTTTAAAATTGATTAATTTATTTATTTATGTTGAATTTGTACACTTTGGTTTGCAGTGCAAACATTCTATGCATTATTAAAGTAATCCCGACTGAAGCACTACCGCATTAGAGGACCTGCTGTTAGCCCTGTGGATGGTGTCACTGTTTAATGCCACACACACACACAAACACACTACTTGTTTTGTCGTGTTATAATTGTCCAGAAAAAAAAATAAGAGAAGAGAACGTTGTGTAAGTAGTGATTTATTTTGTGCACATGTTTACAAAAGGCGGCCAAGGTGAGTCGCGCGCGCTCCGCGTCATCCATCCACCCATCAATCCACCCATCAATCCACCCATCCATCAATCCATCCACGCATCTATCGCACCTTTTGTTTTGTAAAGCCAAATCCACTCTGCGAGCCCGTACATTTCTCAATAAATTAATGACCAATAAGAAATATGACTGATTATTATTATTATTATTATTATTATTATTATTATTATTATTATTATTATTATTATTATTATTATAATAAACATTGCTGTGTGTTCACCAGGTACAATCCTCCTAAAGTAAGTGACATATTATATATACATACTAAATATACTAAATTCCCAAACCAACTTGTCGTAGTGCATCAAACAAACTTTGTAATAGTACTATAAATTATTATTTGTTTAAAAGTAACAAATTATTATAAATTATTAAAACCCGGATGCACATGTGCACAAGTTGAATTTTTTCTCGTCCAGTTGATAAAAATAATATCAAGGTGCACTTATTATTATTATTATTATTATTATTATTATTATTATTATTATTATTAAATAAACTTATGAACTCAAATCTCAGCACTCTGCCATAGAGCTACACATTGGTATTCATATTCTTATTCTTTCTTGTAAGTTCCTTTGAATTATACAGGTAAATGTATTTTAATGATATGAATACATTTTATATTAAAGAGAACGGAAAAGGAGGAAATATTAGGCTACATACATTTTCGACAAATTTCAAATAATAATAAAAAAAATTACTAACATTTCATATTACACAGCACAAATCGTGCTCTATTGTAATTATATTTTCATTCTTATTGATTAGGCGGGAATTAAGTGCTAGCTAAATAGAAAAATATAACAATGCTATGTCCCACATCGAATCTTTTGTATTATATCGCACAACTGAAACTATTACTACTACTACTATAATAATAATAATAATAATAATAATAATAATAATAATAATAATAATAAGCAAGCGTTAAACAGCTGTGCGTCGATTCTACTACCTTGTACATTAAATTGAACACCCCTGATCTACCGCTTTTCTATAAATAATTCATGCTCTGAGATTTGAAAATTAATAAAGCGAACACAAAGAGGCGCTAATTAAAAAGCTGAGTAATTATTATAATTATGATTACGCTCGGCCTAATGGGATGTTACAGCATGTCAGACAAAGTGGCATTAAAGAGGAGCGAATTAAAACACCTCGACCTCTCACTCAATACACTGATGTGCTGCTGCTGTAGCTACATGCACTTCTTAATACTTACAATTCATGACAACTGAGAAGAAACGTGTTATTATTATTATTATTATTATTATTATTATTATTATTATTATTATTATTATTATAATATATGTAATAATATGTATAATTCTTGTAAAAAGGTTAAAATATTCAGCTGTTTATTTCATTTAGGTTGATGTGTAAAACGGGAATAATCGGGGATACATTAAACTAAAACTATTCGAATAACACATAGGTATAACTGTATGATTATAATTATATTATAATATAATATTTGGTTTGAGCAAAAAATAAGTTTTGACGAAAATTTTCCTCAAATCAATTCGGTCTGGGATTTAAAATTAAAACATTGATAAAACCACACATTCATAACAGGTGTAATTATTCTCATCTGGCTGGTAGAAATGATTCATTTTTTTTGTGGATGATGCTGATGTGAGTAAAAGCTTGGTTCACTTCCAGCATTTGGTTTTCTACAGCTTTGTGGCCGCCTTTAAGAAGGAAAAAAAAGAAAATAAATGTTAAATGTAAGTGATGCAATATTAATCACGGGCGCTGATATAAAATGCAATATTTCAAGGAGCTGAAGGGCTTTTATTCCGAGCAGAGCAGCAGCGCCGGAGAGCAAAGAGAACGACAGGAAAAAGAAGAGAATAAGGGAGAAAAAAAACTAAAGACGCGCTTATTGTTCGCGTTTGGCTTTCGGCGACCTGAAAAAGTCAGCTGCAGTGTGAGTAAGCATTTTTACTTTGATTTATCCGTATATATGATCGGAATTTTCCCGGTCTTGTGAAATCCAAACGAAACTGTTTAGCTTTTTAAAACATTTTGGGTTTAAAATGTAGCGTTTATGAATGTACGTGACGCTTTGTAGCTATTTAGGTTGTGTTTCTTTGAACTGATCGAGAGTGATACATTGTATCAAAAGTTGAAAAGGAAAACATTGTACAGCCTACTGTAGCTACATTTGATATATTATTACATTATAAATATTTGTTTATAAACACGTACTTTTAATGTGAGCTTGTTTTTGTGTTCATTTTTTGTCAACGAAAATCTTTCTAAATCTGTTTTATTATTATTATTATTATTATTATTATTATTATTATTATTATTATTTTCTCTGCATTGCTTTTATCTCTGAACCCTGTTTTGCTTGCAGTGCAGTGTTTCAGTGTCTCTTTAGTTTGTGCATTATGGAGAGCTCCATATCCCACAGACAGCTCTGCTAGCTCTGCTGTCTGTCTGCTTACTGTGTGCTCGGAGTGTGTGATGGCAGTAAAACCCCTCTGATTTGCCCCCCGATTTGCCCCTGGCCGGAGGGGAGCCCTCGGCTACCCCAGCTGCTCCACCAGCCATATGGAGCTATTCATCATAGAGCTATTAATCAGCAGATTTACATCAAACTCGATTCGGCAACAAGATAAACCTACATGAAGTTCAAAACCAGATAATAATAATAATAATAATAATAATAATAATACTTTCTCATTGGTTTATCTCTTCTTTTAAAGAACTTTATTTCCCATAATGTATAAAATTGTTTAACTCTTTCCATTAAAAGAAGATCACAGAAAAAGGCACAGAAGAGCCTCCACTTCACCCTGAGTGATAAATCCACATTATATGAATATGCAAATCTGACCACTCATGTCACGCCCACTCCCCCCAATCCTATGGCCTATAACCCTCTCCTTCCTTTCCTGAGATGTTACACGGTGAGCAATATTTATACTGTAATAATCCCACTTAATACATTTACTAAAAATAATAAGACAAGAAAAGAGGATATGAACTTTGGCTGCTGTTCAGTTTGTTATATATGCAGAGCTACGAATAAATCTTTTGTGAAAATACGGCATCAATATCATATTTGAATCCGAACATAAGTGGAAAGTGTTCATCGCTGTCACGCTATCCACAACCACCTCCACCATCATGTCTGTGAATGACTCATCATCATCATCACCACCAGCCTCATCATTAACATTCTCATCATCAGCACACAAACCACCACCACCACCACCACCACCACCACCACCATCACCATCATCATTTTCCTAATTATCAAAATTCTCATCACATAATGATAATTCATTATCATTGCCATCGTCATCATCATAGTCATTGTTATCATCGTCATCATCATCATCATCATCATCATCATCACACTATCATTGTCGTCATCATTATAATTTATATCCTTATTACTAATATTCTCGTCATCACCACCCTGTTGTCATGTCACTACTACATTAAACACCACCACCACCATTATATTTGATTTCACATCAACCACAGTCATGATAATTCATCATCATCATCACCATCGTCATCATCGTAATCATTGAGCAATTGTCGTTTTCACTATCAAGCTGATCATTTTGATTTATACATTTCCGCACACATTTCAAACTTTTTCTTTTTGATTTTGTAAATTTGCTCTGCCACAAAGACCATTCTTAAAAGCGCTATATAAATAAAACTCAATTTCATTATTATCAACATTCTCATTTCTGTCACATGCCTGCTTCATGCCTGCTTCATCATCATCTATATCCATATTGGTTTCATTCTCATCACCAACCCGTTGTCGTGTCATTACCACATTAACCACCACCACCACCATCATCACCATCATCACAATCATCACTGACATTACCATCACTCTCATTACCACTACTCTTCTTATTATTATTAAAGTTGGCATCACCACCATCATTACTGTAGTTATTATCACCATCATATTAACCATCACCATGACTTTTGCTATTACCAAAACAATAATACCCATCCTGACCTTATTATCACTTTTATAAGTCACTTTGAATAATGCCAAATGCCTAAAAGAAAAAAAAAACTTAATAAAAAATCATAATAATAATTATTATCATTGTCCCCTGCACCCTCTCTGTCCCCTTATGAAGGACTCTGTGAAGGTTCTGCCATTAAATAAGGGTGTGTTGAGAGTCTCCTTCGGATCAGTGTTCATCTCCAGCTTGTATTTGCTCAGTAATCTTCGCCCAAGCTCCAGTTGACACAGCAGCAAATTTCAATCACAAGGGGCTTGGGAGTCAGCCGCAAAATGTATTTGTTTAATAAATCCATCATTTTGGTTGAAAAATATTTGATAAGCTGGGTTTGACCCCTGTTGGAAGGAGCATGTATTTACTGACGTGGCCCCCTGCTAGTGTGAAATGAAGGTTAAGATCTTTAAAGTGCCCTTCAAAATGGCTCATGCAGATGAAAGCACATGGGGTGCATTTGTAATATGACCTATAAAACCCTGGAAGCGCACCAGTATGGGTGTTAAGCCCAGTCTATGTGTTCAAGATTGAGCCTTAAAAATAGCATGCTAGTCTAAAAAACACTCTTTCTTCAGCGGGAGATATTAATGACTTTAATGGGACTTGAACAGAATGACTTGAAGTCAGAATGCAAGGAGTAAAACAACTGAAGATGTGTTCTCTGCAAAGTAGAGGTGATTGTTTTCTAATAACTACATTGCCCTAAAAGTTTGACTGAATTCTATCCCACAACATTTTTTTTTATGTAAGTAAAACTTAATTAAAATTGTAATTATAATATAATTACATTTAATTTTAGGGAAAATCAATCACTCATCAGCCTTTCTTTTTCCCCCCTTTATCCTCTGAAGTTAATAAAACAACAAAGAGTGCAGCTAGTCTTGTTATACAGAAAAAGTGGCAAACCTACGGACTGTTACAAAGCTCAGATCAGATTATTTAACCGACACAAGGCAACCTGGAAAGAGATCAAGTAAAAGAACATACTATATTGTCCGAGAAAGGAATAGAGATAATTTGATGTCTGATAGCAGTGTGTTGTTACAGCAGGTTTCAGTTCATCATTGTTCTCCCTATACAACCCGCCAGCCGTCAGTGTGTATATGATCGTCTGTATAAATGCCAAAGCCCTTCCTCTCATTTGTTCTGTCTCTTTAGCTCTCTGAAGGCCCTGGGCGTCGTGCCTCTTTGACCTCCCTATTGAACACGCTCGCCCCTCATCATTATCCTCATTCCGCCTGCGGACTCCATCGCTCGTGCCTGCTTCTCCCCAAAGCACTGAGATCTTTACCCAGACACAGAAACAGTTTAAAACCCCATGAAACACCAAGCAAAGTTGGAGTAAAGGAAGAGAGAAGTAGGAGTCACTCGGTGTGGCAAATAACCAAACAAAATTGACACACAGGTTTTTTTATTAATTATTTATTTTTTTGTGAAAACTCTCGACTGGAGTTTGATGGAGAGCGAGACTGCAGTGTATTAGGTGAATGTATGTGGCGCAGGGTCATATTAGCCGAAAAGAAATCACACAGGCTGGGTAATAATTTACATCCTGGGCTCTAATGTGCACTTTTATTTTTGTGTGTGTGTGTGTCTGTATGTACTGTATGTCTAAGGGGGTGTGTCTTGACAGCCATACAGTATATGGGATCCTGAGCTTGAGGAAAAGATATGAAAAAATGGTCTCTACTTAAACCATTTTCAAAGTGGATTTTGAAGTCATATTCATAAATCATTAACACTAAATCATTAGTTTAATTTTAAAACTGATATAAATGTCCAACTCTAAGCCATGAACACTACAAACCTGCAAGGCATTTTGTTTTCGTTTTAGTGTTTAACAGTGCAAATGTGAATAGGTTTTGCCCCCAGTAAGTAACTCAGACAATTATGGAAAAAAAACCAAACAAACAGGTATGATTAATTACATCATTACGTGCATCTCAGTATAATAGTCGTTCCAGAGTTTACATTGAAACTTTTATGGAGCACTCTCCCAATGAGCAGATAAAAAAAAACAAAAAAAACAAACACAAGTGCAATTGTTGATATGGTGAGGCTTTCTGTAAGAAAAGATTTAATTAAACTTCATGGAAGGAGTCTTCAGTGCTTTGTAACACTGTGAGGAGCAAGTGTGCAGGTCAGAGGAGTTTCGCTGTTCCTCCATAACATGACAAGCTGCATTTAGAAAATAAAGACTTAAACTGCAACACAAGTGCCAATGTTCCTTTGCAGATGTTCCATAATGTCATTATTTAATAAATAAATAAACAAACAAATAAATAAACAAATAAATAAATAAATAGTGCAATACTTGGCAAATTGATCCGCTCTATTAGAGAAATATACAGTACATCCTCAAGATTTATAAAAATATCTTTCCTACTGTGTAACAGCACAGATTATATACATTCAAATCCTTTAATCTAGAAAACAAATACACACCTAACTGCATTTCACAGAAACATTTAGTTTTTTGTTTTTTTTAACAATGTTTTATGTTTTTTTTATTTTTATCTTATAAGTTTTGATTTTCTCTTGTGAAAAAGCTAGTTCATACTATGTTTTATGTGATGTATTTTTATAACCAAAAACACATTTTATGGTCATAAATTTGTGGACACCTGACCATCATATCGATATTCATATCGACTGTTGCCGCAAAGTTGGAAACACATTGCTGTATAGAATGCCTGCATTAATGCTCCAGCGTTACAACCTCCTGTCACTGGAATCAAGAACCAAGAAGAAACCTGTTAAAGCATGACAATCCTGCTGTACACAATCCAGTCGAATGTATGTGTTAAGATTGAAACAGGAGAATTTGATTGTCCTGCATAGCACGCTGAAGCCCTCGGGGATGAACTGAAACACCAACTGCACCCCAGGGCTCCTCACCCAACATCAGCACCTCTCATTAATGCCCTTGTAGCTGAATGATGACAAATCCCCACAGCCATGCTCCAAAATCTAGCAGAAAGCACGATAGGTTTAAAGAGACTCGTTTTAGCCTACAGCACGCAGTTAGAGCGGCTCATGTACACGCAGACTGATGGGACATAATGACATTGGTCTAATATAATGTTAGAATAATCTTGTTCCTAAAACAAACACACAACCTGCATGCAGTGCTGTGGGAAACATCATCAGCTGATCATTTCTCCTACTGAACGGCTTATCGATCACAGAAGTTGAGACTGGGGCACTGGGGAAGAGGGTGATAATGTGATACATAATGTATGAGCCAGCTTCTAAACACCAGCTCTGACATCACACATCATCACACACTCATCTGCAGAGCAGCTTCCGCAGAGTCTGAGTGAGTGTACTGATCAGATTCAGTGGATTTATACACAGTCTTCGAAGACACAGAACATGTATAGGTGTGTGTGTGTGAGTGTGTGTGTGTGTGTGTGTGTGTGTTTGCATCCATTGTTCCTGAATAAAAATATTTGTGTGTGCATCTGTATGTCTCGGTCCGTCCATCTGTCCATCCAACTATCCATTTATTAATGTATGCTCCATTCATCCATCCATCTTGTATATGAATTTGCATGTATGTCTGTATCTATCCATTTATCCATCCATTTATTAATATATGCTACATCCATCCATCCTGTATATATGAATTTGTGCTCCATCCATCCATCCATCCATCCATCCATCCATCCATCCATCCTGTATATATAAATTTGCTTGTATATCTGTATCCATCCATCCATCCATCCATCCATCCATCCATCCATCCATCTATTTATTTATTAATGTATGCTACATCCATCCATACTGTATAAATGAATTTGTCTCAATCCATCCATCCATCCATCCATCCATCCATCCATCAAACTATGCTTCTTCCATTTATGAAACTTCCCTCCTTCCATTTATTTATCATCCATCCCTCCACCCATCCAACTATACACCATCAATCCATTCACATATCTATTGAGCTATAAATCCATCCATTTATGCATACATCACACATGCATCCATCATTCCTTTAAATATTAATGTACACTCATTCCATCCATGCATCATCCTTTTATCTGTCCACCCATCTACCTACCTATCCACATTTGTGTATCCATCCATCCATCCATCCATCCATCCATCCATCCATCCATCCATCCATCCATCCATCCAATCCATCTATCCAATACATCCATCCATCTATCTTTTAATTCACCCACATATTTATTCATCCATCTATCCAACAATGCATCCATCCATTCACTCCAACCAGTGATTGGAGAAAAGTTGGCCAAGAAGGTCTTATCAGCCCCTGAGCTTAACTCTGTGCTCCAGAAGTGATGTATCATGGCAGATCTGCATCATACTGACCTTGACCTCTCGACACCACAAGGTAGGTAGGTAGGTTGGGATTGGGTGGGTTGGTAGATCATCCTTGCCAAAACAGCAAAACACCATTCATGATTGATTTAGATTTTTTTCCACTAGTTACGAACCCTAGATAACGCAAAAGAAACTTAACTCCTCCCACAAGATGATGTCACTGTAAGCAGTACAGTACTTTTCATAAAAAACATCTACTGTTTTAAGTAAAAATGAAATAAACTGACAAATATGATGTATTGTGAAAATGTGTTTCATGTCCACCATTTTACAGATTTTTATCACATCACTCACCCTTAGTGAGTAGCAAAAGTGTGTATTCCCTATCTTTCTGCATCCCCCCCCATCTCTCTCTCTCTCTCTCTCTCTCTCTCGCTCTCTCTCTCAGTGTGTGATAATGAGAAAGGCCGGCCTGCTCTCACCACACCATCAAATATTCATCAGTGTTGATTAAACAGGACAGCGGCGCAGATCCGCTCCAATTCAGAGCCTCACGCAAAAAAACAGAGGGGGAGGAGAGGACAAACGGAGGAGGTATAATGGTATGGGAGAGGAGAAGAAAAATACCAGAGGAAGACTGTAGAAAGGAAAATTGCGAAAGCGATAATGTGGAAGTGAAGTGAAGGATAAGGATACTGACAAAAAGATGAAACAAGAGAGAGAAAGAACAGAGGAAAGCAGTAAAGACAAGCAAACTGAGGTTCACAGGATAGCAGAGGAGAGAGGAATAAAAACAGAAAAGGAATGAGAGCAGAAGAGAGTAGAAAGGCTGAATCAGAAAAAAGAAAGTGATGAAAATGCTATCACAGTGGACTCGGAGAGAGCAGTAAGAAGGGAGTGAATGGGTGGACATGAATCAATGGAAAATAAGAGAGAGAGAGAGAGAGAGAGAGAGAGAGAGAGAGAGGGGAAAAGGAGTGAACTTGACAGGAATAGATGAGTAGAAAAAGGAAAATGAAGACTAGAGAGTGAGGGAGGGAGAGGAGAAAGAAGAGAGAAAGAGAGAGAGAGAGAGAGAGAGAGGTCAGTGTGGATCACATTAAATATTTCATGAGGCGTGTGGTGCAGCAGCAGAGACAGGAAAGAGTGTGGTCAGAGGGGTTAGCTCAACTCATCTACTGCCCGAGAGACAGACTGGCAGAGAGAGAGAGAGAGAGAGAGAGAGATTTAGGGTTTTAGATCTGGACATGGGTTTAGTCATGCTGTACACTTCCTTTTTTATCCAGTGTGAGTAAAATGTGTAAAAAAACATTTGCACTAATGAAGCGACTTTACACATGAAGCACATTCTGCTAAACACTTTCTACATCCTGTTTAATCTAGAACCCTTAACTGTTCATCAGTTGTAGCTCTGTAGGGGAACCATAAACTAACTAACTATGAGAAAGGTATGAAAGTATGCAAACTATACGAAGGGACTGTCAACTGAAAAGCAGGAAACTCCTGGAAATGACAAAGATCAAGGAACCTACAGTAGGGATATCGAAATCCAGGCAACAAGGGAACTAGTGACACTGGAAATTAAAAAACACTTGCAAAATAGTGAACAATAAAAATCTGTGAACTAATAAACACTAGTACAATAGTGAGCTCCTGGAAATTATTGAACACTAGTCAAATATGGACACTGAATTCTAGGTTACACAGGAGAGAAAAGTCACATGCCATGAGAGAGGTGTACTATTCTGGGTCACCTGGAAAACTAGTTAAATATGGACACAATGCTAAGGAACTCCTTAATAAAAAAAAAATACAGAACCAGCGAGCAACTGGAAACTAGTCAATACTTGTCAAATAGTCAACACTTGTGAAATAGCAATAGTGAATACTAATGCATACTAAGCCACACCTCTTAACTAAGGAACACATACAATTAGGATGCAAAACTAGAAGAAAAAAAAAAACGGGGACAAACTGTGGAACAAGTGTAAACTCTGAAACCTGTAAAATAGGAACACTAAATATTAGTGAATATGCGTAAACTAGAAAACCAATATAAACTAGGGAGCACAGGTAAAATAGTTAACATTAAAAAGTAAATGAACACCTGTAAACTAGGTAACAGTTGTAGACTCTTGAACATGTAAAAATACAGTCACTAAAACCCATTAAAGAGCTGTAAACTAATGAACATCTGTAGGAAAGTAGGAAACATTTGCAACAATGGAAGCACTGGGTCATGTACAACAGGATAATATAAACCCAATAACACTTTAAACCAGGGAATAACTGCAAACTAGACAACATTTGTAAACAAAGGGACATTATAAAAGGAGACACTGACATGTATTCTTGTAAACACTTGTAAACTAGGGAATGCCTGTACACTAGTCAACTTTTGTGTATTCATTAACACATGTACATTAGTGAACTAGGGAAACTAGGGGACACTTTTAAACAAAGGAACATCTATAAAAAGGAACACCTGAAAACTAGGGGAAACCTGTAAACTAGGGGACACCTGTAAACTAAGAGACACCTGTAAAATAAGGGACACCTGTAAAATAAGGGACACCTGTAAAATAAGGGACACTCGTAAAATAGGGGACACCTGCAAACTAGGGGACACCTGCAAACTAGGGGACACATGTAAACAAGGGAACATCTATAAAAAAAGAAACACCTGTAAACTAGGAGACACCCATAAAATAGGGGACACCTGTAAACTAGGAGACACCCATAAAATAGGGGACACCTGTAAACTAGGGGACACCTGCAAACTAGGGGACACCTGTTTACTTAGAGGACATCTGCAAAGTAGGGGACACGTGTAAATTAGGGGACACCTGTAAACAATTAACCACCTATAAACTTTAGAACTGATGTAATCTAGTAATACTCCTTTACCATTTAAAATGTGTCTACTGCAGTAGAAAACACTTGCAAAGTAAAAAAAACCACACACACACACGTAAAGTAATAAACACTTGTAAACTAGTGAAAACCTGTGAACAAGCAAATGCATAAAACTAGGGAATACTTGTAAACTCATTTATACTTGCAAATTAGTAAACATGTGGAAACAAGGGAAAAACTCTACAGAAGTCAACACCTATAAACAAGTGAACACTTGTGAATAGCTCATTACCTGTAAATGAGTGAACACTTGAACATGAGTGAACACTTGTAAAAATAATGAACGCCTATGAATTAGTGAACACCTGGAAACTGGTTAACACCTAGAACATTTGTAAACAAGGGACATCGGAAGAGCAGGAACTGTGGAACACCATGTGGTCCTGAGACAGGGAGAGAAGGTTAAAGAGCTTTCACAGCTGATAAATCATCCTAAACACAGCGTTACATTGAAGACTTCATATGTGGTCATGTGACTGACTCTGTCTTCTCTCTCTCTGTGTGTGTGTGTGTGTGTGTGTGCCCTGTATCAAGAGTGTAATAACATCTACAAGATTCAATTACAGGATCTTTCTCTATGTTCATCTTTCCACAGCTGAACTTCTGTCCATCTCTCTCTCTCTCTCTCTCTCCCTCTGTGTCTCTCTCGCTGTCCCTCAAACCAGTGTTACTTGAGTGTGTACTAGTGTGTGCACTGCAGTAAAGACTGTGCATCTCTATCATTGTGACCCAACACACCCACAACCACAAACTTCTGCAACAGGGTGAAACCCTCCACTCAACTTCATTCTTGGTCATTTCCTTGCTCTCTCATCAGGTCAACACTCTGACAGCTCTGTGTGTGTGTGTGTGTGTGTGTGTGTGTGTGTGTGTGTGTGTGTGTGTGAGAGAGAGAGATATGACGTGCAACAGAATTTCTGTCTGTCTGATCCTATAGACCTCTCAATACTCATTCAATCATGTTTATTATACAGGAACACATCACACCAGTCTGGAGATTTGAACCCACAACCTTCTGGTTTCTGGTGCCGAAACTTAATGCAACAGATACAAAACTTATTTCATCCCAGGAATGTTATGTAAAGTTGCTTGAAATTTATTTCCAGCTTGATATGACATGCTGTTATTTGTAAAAATGGGACAAAACTCCATATAGTCCATACTAAAGTCTCAGCACATAGTAGTGACTAAAACTCAAGTAGAGGAGAAGAGACATGATTTAAAGTTTACCGTTGGATATCATATATTCATTTATAAAATCCTGCTAGTCTAGTACCAGATCATTACTAACTTTTTGAAGTGAGGGTGATGATTAAAAGATGGATATAAGACTCGCACTTTTTCTGTCTCCACAGTTCTTCAGGACTCCAGGAATCTGAGGTCTGATGCCTGACGAATCCTAATCTGTCTCTTCTGTACATGTCTACAGTACACAATGCTTTAGTGTAAAAAGCTGGGAAGGGTGTCTGTACGGAAAAACCTTAATGTTGACGTACAGTGCTGGAAACTTGCGCTCAGTTAAACTACACTACACTCTCTATTTGTTTTGCTATCCAGGTGTCATTGTTCCATACACTTTAAGTCAAATCAAGTCAAGTCCAGTCGAGTCACATTCATTTCTATAACATGAAGAAATAAAGCTGATGTGACCTGGAGAGATTGTCTACTATTAAAAACAAAGTGCAAATAAATAGAGTTTAATAATTCATTCTTTGTTAGTCTTTCTTTCTTTTTTCTTACTTTTGCTGTCACTATAACATTATGATGTATAGTTCCCCTCTAGTTTATAAGTGAATGATACTACATAGATATAATGAAGGATCGCTGTTGATTATTTTTTCTATAACAACATATTCTGAAATGTTTTACTTCTCTAAAAACACAGAAACATCCCAAGAATTTAACGTTGTGTAATGTTCAGCACATTTGAGATCCTTGCTTACATTATAAAGTAATTATAAAATGATTAAGCCATGCCCCCAAAACAAAACAACAACAACAACAACAACAACAACTAAAAACTTTTCATCTAATTATTAGAAATCAAAAGACATGACCTGCTTGGTCCTATGGACTTTCTAGTGTCTAAAAAAATTAAGCTACATCTTTACTCTGACAAAACAACCGACAATTTGGCGACTATTTGCAAAAATGTTAAATAAAAGTCTCTTTATATACAATGTCATATAATAATAAAAACCTATTAATTATTCGACCTAATTATTATTAGGATTAGATTATGCAGAATGCTCATTGCGCATGTTATTAAATAGCTTTAACAATGCTATGGCATAAATATGATTATCCCATAGTTAGTTCTGATCGAGTAATCTGATTGAATGAGAAGCTTTTCATGAGGATTGATAATAGACCATAGCAGCACTGGGATGTTTAACTACGAGTATTCTAACAATTGTTACTTACACTAACTGTCAGTTGTCAGCATGGGTGAAAGTAGGTCGGCACAGTATGCAGTACTGGAAAGAGGAGAGAGTAGCTGCCTGCCAAAACCCAAATTTGAAACCAGTCACAGAAGCACTTTCAACAAGAACACACATCTGATAACGGTATCTCGTCTTAAACAACACTTTGTCTCCTTAGTGATTGCTTCTAAGCCATTCTGAACTGCATGTGAACCATCCATGTTGTTCTATTCATGGCTAACTTTCTTCTAACACATGGTTAAATCCCTCTCTAACCCCTGTTCAAGGGCACTACTTGGTGTGTGGAACAAGGGATTGTACTTCCTATATACTGCTCAAGCTTTCCATTTAACCCTTTTTGCAATTCAACCCTGAAACCCCAGACGTTAGAGAATATTCAAAAGTAGAATAAGTGGAAATATAAATAGAAACTTTTGGGATTTACAGAACAGTCCATCACCTCTCATGTGATATGGTTTAAATATACTGTACACATTGTGTAACATGAAATTGTACACATATCATCACATATGATGCTTCTATTTCCATAATTTCCATTGCAATACTGCAATTAAAAGTACTATTAAACTACTATTTAAAGCACTAAACTATACAGTACTATTCTTTATTTCTTTCCTTCTTTTCTATTTTCATATCAATGACATTGCTCTGTCTGATATAGTCTATCACATTTCAGTGTTGCTTTCCTTCAGTACAAAACACTTAATTGCAATTTCATGATCAAGTGCCAGTACCTCTCAATACCTCATTCAAGCATAATCACTAAACAAAACATTAAAATATTACACAGTTTATGGCATCTTGATGATGTTTCCTTGACTTGTGCTAGCTGTATGCCGCTTCCTCCTACAGGTGCTGAACGCAGGTGATCAATAGCAGCAGTGTGAATGACTGCTCAATAATACATTAACTGGGCTATGTGATCCAGGGTGTGTGTGTGTGTGTGTGTGTGTGTGTGTGTGTGTGTGTGTGTGTGTGTGTGTGAACTCCATATCATCCAATTTTCAACGCAACAACAACCAGGAACATGATTCCGCAAGTGCA
>JAOVVB010000016.1:2704613-2719471 GCA_028570985.1 Heterobranchus longifilis
ATATTTATATAAAAAGTATATAATGATTACACATAAAATCTTTAGTCATTTCCATGGGTATAATTAGTGGTTGAACTATAAACATGAGTTTAAATGTTTAGCTAAAAAACAATAAATTAGCCAACCTTAATAACCTTAATAAGTCACCATAATATAATTACATATTAAGACAAATTGCCAAGATTATAAATTTAAATTAATTGTTTGATTGCCTCTTTCACGGGTTAATATATGGCTGATTTGTGATATTATATCTGATTTGTGACTTTGGCACGAAAACCATATGAAATTGTTAAACGTTAAAGATGATCATAATGATTTTATAATAATTTCTGGAAGTTTATAAAAAAGTTTGGTTTTGGTCAGACTTGGATTGTGGCCTCCTCTTATGTGGAGCCTTAAGTTTAGTCTGTTACATGAAAAAGTTTAATATTAAATAAGGAATAAAAACTAAAAAGCATATGTTTTTTTAATAAAGGAACCCATGCAGGGATGCTGGTTAATGGCTTGATGTGAAGCAGACTACAATAATAGCATCACATGTTTTATGATGAAATTACAGTAACAGGCTGCAAAGTTCCTAAAGATACAATTTATGAATTGGTTGTTTATGTAATAACCTAAGCAGCAACCTCATTTCCACTCTCATTTGTTCCAACCACTCGGCATTCAGCATCACCAGTATACTAATCACTAATCATACTAATGGTTCTGCCTTAAGTTAGATGTTTACATTTAATGATTTATAGGTCACTGTGTAGCTTAACAAAAAAACAAACAAAAAAAACATTTCTCTAAAACTGCAAAAGAACTATTACTCAAGACTACATTAAAAACACAAAACACAATAAAATTCAGCTCTTTGGTATTAAAATATGAAGAAACGAAGGGGGTTAAGACTTTTATGTATGCTGTTTATAGATGACTTGTTTAACATCCTTAATAATCCTTATAATCCGATGATTATACAGTAATTGTGCTATATACTGTGATTATAGTAGCTATAAATTCTTAAGATGTAGTTTTCACTTCACATTTAAAGCACTGACACTGGAGACTCCTTCCATTATCTAAAGCACTTATCTTGAGCAGGGACACAGAGGGCCTCAAGCCCATCCCAGGGAACCTAATGCATGAGGTGGGCTTCATTAATGGATGCGGTGCCAAAACATCACATTTTTAAATACATTTTTGCTGGTATTATAGAAATTATAATGTAATAAAAAACAGCTGTTTTTGAAAATAATTGAACCCCAGAACTGAGCGTTCAGCAGCGCTGTGGTATGAGACCATAAGACTGTCTGTTAGAGCACTCAGTGTGATGTAGTTGGATTTAATGAATCTTCCACTCAGCCTCAATCAGGCGAGACTCTCAGGTTTAACGCAATGATTGTTTGATGGTGAAAACGTTTAACCTTGACCTGTTAGGATCACACTTAATATTGAGGGTGTGACTGGACAAATTTGCACAGAAAATGGTCTGTGAAATGGCCTCGTCCTGGCCGCGGCTCTTCGAATAAACTCTTGTTTAAACAGATGATCGGCGCAGGATGAAGATGTGACCCAGTCGCGCTTGTAACCTCATTACATACCGCCAGTGTAGTAATTCCAGGAGATTAGCGAGAGTGTGTGAGTGCACATGTGTGTGTGTGTATGTGTGCATGTAAGATGTGTGTATCATGAATGGAAGACTCGGGGGTTAAACTTATTTGGGTTTAATTTTGATGCCAGTTGTACACTGTATAGCATGACGTTAATAATAATTATTATCATTATTATTGTAAACAACTCAAACGACCAGCATAAGTGTTAACCTTTTTATTTACAATTTTCATCTGAAAAAAGTGTTATACTGCTACACAGACTGTGGTCATGGAGCACAAACAGTCTACTCCTGCTAAAAGAACACCAATGACCTAATTAAAGAAGAAGAATGCAGACCGGTTACAGAGATAAGACATTTTGCTCGTCTCAGTGGTCTCAGACATGCTGAAACGGTATCCGTGTATTAATAGAGGACAAGCTGAAGGTTTGAAAATCGATGCAGATGTCGGTGTCGTGTGTTGTTAGCCCCGTGCGGTGTCTCGGTTAATAAAGCTCGTGGAACGGAACAAAGCACCGCGCCTCTCTTTGAATGCAAAAGAGTGGCCGCTGTAATCTCACTTTATCAAATATTAATGTGGGAAAAATGAATCCGCATTGGAGATTGTTTTTCTAATTCGCTCTGCGTGACGGTTGCGAGACTCACTCTGGACTCTCCGGCCTTTACAGTCGTACAAGTACTGCACACAATATCATGGAAATGTCAGATTAGTTCGAATTATGTTCTTCCCGCGCTCACTGAGGGACTAGTTGAAGCAGTTCGAGTTTGTTACTGCCTTCAACATTACGCGCCAACAGGGCTGATTGGGCTCTCGTTACGACTGCAAAATGTGCTCCGATCTTAGCTTGGTAGTTTGTAAAATCCAATCTTAACCCTCTCACAGCCTCAATTTAAAATCATAAATATTAAACATGTTCAATATTTACGACTTAACATCCTGTAGTGCAGGGTAGGGTTTCTGGGGAGGTGGCACACTGCGGACAGTCTTGGGTAAAACCAGCAATCTAGATGTTATGCTTAAAATACAGAAGACCGCTCAAAGGGAAAAAAAAGAAAAGAAAAAAAAGTTAGCATTTCTGAGAAATTCTGAAAGTCTTTTTAGACATGCCTCAGGGTTATTATTTGTGAGCATGAGCGTGAAAAAGTGTGAGAGTACTATCCATTTGTATGGATTTACTGGTTTAGGTTTGATTAGCAGCAGGGCAGTTTAATGGTTAGCTCTGGAACCTTGCACCACCAGAGTTGAGGGTTTAGGTTTCTGAATTCCCAATAGTGTATGATTGGGTGTGTGAGTGTGTGTGTGTGTGTGTATTCGTGTTCTGTCAAGGGTTCCCACCATGTCCCGTGAAGACGTGTACCCTGTCTTGTACTCTAATTGCCCTAGAATAGACTCTCGCCAGAACCAGGATATGACATAGATAACGGATGCACTGATATTTATTAGATAAAATTACAGGTTTGGTATACCTAATAAACTGACCACGTCAATTAGAGAAATGTCCCAGTGGTGGGACTGGAAATAAATTGACCCAAGCACAACAAGACTTTGAATAAATTTCAAAGTAGGCTTGTCCATTTACTTTAACCTCCCTTGACAGTCCAGAGTGTTTAATAGTGACACACAATTCAAAAAATATATAATTTAGCAAAAAGGTAGATGGTGAACTGCCACTTTATTTGGTACTGTATCAGTGTGTATCTACAGCACAATGCATACTGTAAGTACTCATCCTGTAAAATGTTAGCCAAAAAAAATAAAATAAAAAATCTGTCCATGACCTTAAATAAAAATAGAAATATAAAAATAGAATTACACGATAAATGAGAAATTTAAACAAGAAAATACAATTAAACAAAATATTTAAAACAATAAATAAAAAAATGGAATCAAATTATGAAATAAAGTAGAATATTCATAATTTTGAACTCAGTACCTTGCAAAAATTTCAAACAAAACCTAAATCATAATTATGCTATATTATTTATATTTTAATAACAGATTTAATACTGCTCCTATAGGAAAATTCATAGTTTGGGATAATGTTTAAAACCAACATGTAACTTGTTTTATTTTTTTTTAATGTCCTGATCTTTTGATCAATCCTTGGTCACCATGATGTTGTTTGCTCTCTAACAATCTCTCAGGTCTTCCAGGAACATTTAAGTTCATATTGAGTTAACATCATCTATAATTACTAGGGAGGAGAATGACCAGGGACTAACCGATACGATACGATATTATCACGATACCTCCGTACCGATTCGATTTTTATTGTGAAAAAATAAAATACACACACACACACACACACACACACAAAGAAAAGATTTCAAAGACAATGTGTGGCAATACAAGAATTGCAAAATTCAACTGAACCACGCCTCCCCAATCTCTAATAATTATGTTACGTACAGGTCAACTAAATTCATCCCCATTTTTCTGGAAAAAAGAAAAAGTTACAAAGTATCATGGGGTGTGTCAAGAAACAGGAAGTTGAAAAAAGGTTTAAGAAAACAGAAAGAAACAAAGGGTAAAAGAAGATAATGGGATTTAAATAAAGAGAAAAATAAGGGTGCATTAATTTATCTATGAAATCTATCTATGTCGTGTTTAATCCTGTTAATGAGCTGCCAGGCCACTTGGGGGAGGCGGAGTTAATTTACATAATTAACTTGCTGAGCCTTTAACAAAGCACAGGACAAGTTTGCTTAAATTGAACTCGGGTCTCCGCGATTAAAATCAGCCTTTGCAATTCTTACACACACTTGCTTTCTCTTACATCTTGCCCCATCGCCCCCTTCCACAGTATCACAACGATATTAATGAGGGGCGTCACACAGCGGTTAATTACAGCAAAGAGGCGCGATCTGGTTTTTCAATTAAGCCTCACGCTCAGAAGAGCCCGGAAACGTCTGACCGCCCCAGATGAGGGCTGAATGGCTGGGGTGGGGATCGGGGGACGTGTGAGGGGGCAGTTAGCTGGTGCTGGGGTAATTAGGTGCCTCATGCCAGGCCTGTTTAAGGGTTAATGAGGCCCGGCGCTTCAATAGCGCAGCCGCCTGTAGGGGGTTTCACTTTGAAGTGTCACAAGGTCCCCTTGTTCCGGGTGGCTCGTGTTTCATTTGTCTGAGTGGCAAATAAAATATTGATGAGGGCTGCCAGCAGACACTCCACCGCCCCAGTCCTTCTCTTTCTCACTCACTCACTCTCACACACACACATGCACACACACACACACACACACACACACACACACGCCCCTAACATTATTCACACATTATCAGATCCCTCCCTCTCACCCTTTAATGACCTCCATGGAATCAAACCCAGGGTGACAATGTGTGTGTGTGTGTGTGTGTCTCAAAAGACAGACAGAAAGAAAACACTTATATTACCCCTTCATAAGTTTGCCAAATAGATATTCTAACTATGTAGGAGCAAAATCTTCTTTTTTTTTTTTTTTTGGGGGGGGTCTCAAAATAATAATAATAAAAAATAAAGTCTATAATTTCTTCTGTTTTGAATGTATCTCTGATCAGTTGTAAAATACTGTGCATCTGAAGCTAGATAAACTTGCTAAAGTACTCACAACATCACAGCCATAATTTACTATGCTTTTCATTCCAGTGTCCAGTCTGTTAGGACTTTTTACTATCAATTATAAGCCAACCTGAATAAAAGGATCTGGCAATGAATAAGTGTGATTAAATGTTAATATAAAAATGACATTAAATGTACAATAAGAGCTATAAAAAGGCAAATTAGTTATACACTTGTCACAGCAAAGTAATAAAATATTAATTATATAATATCATTGTATAACCGTAACTATAAAATTATTATATTATATTTGATCTGACATATTATGGCACTACTAATCATCACTAAGATGAGGATAGTTGATTTTTTTTAACTGTATTTTTGTAATATATCTCTAATCTCTCTCTCTCTGTCTCGCTCTCGCTCTCTTTCTCAAAAAGTCACATTCAGATCTAGGGCGCAAACTTCCTCCCTGACGTCCGTCAGTACAGACATAGCTACGTCTGCGGAGCCAAACTCTAACCCAGTCTCCCTCGGGAGTCGTTTTTATTGCCTCTATTGTAGCCTGGCTGTATTATACATGTCTGTGCCCCTGGAGATTTCCCATGGTCCATCTGGCCCTTGCCGGTAGGGAACCTCCATATTGGGCTAGAACATAGAAGGTTGGTGTAGATTACAGAAGCCGTCCAGGGAAATATTGATTGCTTATTTTTATGACCGAAATTGGACCCTTCTTCCATTTTCATCTTCAAGCCAGAAAAAAACAACATTAAAATTAGAGCGCTTTATAAAGTAACTATCTGTAAGTTGAAGTAATATGTATGATTTTTCTCCATCGATTGGCGTCCGCGGGTCTGAGAAGTGCGTTTTCGTGCCCGTGCAGTGCCACAATCCATTACGCTTTTCATTCCAGTCCACCGGGGACATCCTAATCTCATTCCGGTCCACTTTGTGGACATTCAGAACTGTTATTCTATTCTGTGCTGTATTAAATGTCTCACAGCGGCTATTTATTTCGCCTCCGTCCACCTGAATGATGCACGGCCTGCTGCCTGTAATCATTTTAGGGTCGCATTTGTGCTTGATAATAAATCATCCATCCTTCTTTTGTTTTACTTTTTAATCCCCGCTCTCTGTGGGATCCGCGCCGGTGTCACCTGGTGGAGTGTGACTGTTATTGTAATGATGTAGAGAGAGTCATTAAACAATCGTTACTTTCCAATTGGAAGCCAGGTCCCTGGGTAGGCAGGCTTTTTTTTTTTTTTTTTTAAAGAGCATGTTGGATAGATAAAGATGAAGACCGCCAGTCTGAAAAGAGTCTAAAACGTTGATGCTATGTGCCACAAAGGGACACAAGTCTAATCTGTTCAGTTTGGTTAAATACTAGATCTTTTAGATGCAAAAATCGAACTTTGACAAAGCGATCGTTCTGCTACAGGGCACCACGCGTTTGCTCAGTTCTTTGTAACCTGTCTGAAGTCAGTCTTTGGCTAAATTTAACAATCAGAATCCACAAATCACCAACTTACACACTGAATATAGACGTAGAGCACTGAGTAGTTGCACAGTTATATAGCTGTGTGTGTTATTCAGTAACCAGTAGTGTTCGCTCAGGAGCAGATTTAAGAGCCGATGTTAGTTCCGGATCGAACCTCAAGTAAATGAATAAATTAGTGACATTTATCTCGCACGGTCATCAAACTAACCAAACCTTAATTAATCCAAACCTTCAAAAGATTTCCTCTTTGTTTTTCAGGAAAAACTTCTCTCAGTGTGGGCGGAACCTCTTTTGGTGACATTTCGTGATTTGTTACATACAGTGCTACTGTTACTCTTAACAAAGTTTCTACAAACAAAACAAAAAAAAAATTCTGAGGACTTTCTCACACCAACATCTTTTGTTTAAAATGAAGCAGAACCCAGAATTTTTTTGTTTGAAATGTAGTCTTTTACATAATATGCTGCTTTCTTTTCTAGCCTACATATATTTCCCTTAATTATTATTATTATTATTATTATTATTTATTTATTTATTTATTTTTTGATGGAATACTAATGTTTTGAAAATCGGAAATGTTTTTGAACTGACTTAATAGTGAAGTCATAAAATATAAAACGTATAACAACAACAACAACAACAACAACAACAACAGAGGGCTTTTGCACAGTACTGTAGTAAATGTTAAAGAAAGTTGTCATATTGTGAATTTGAAAATATAGGGAGCAATTTATTTAATATTTATGATAAAAGGAGTATCCAGTGTCAGAGGGAAAACTGCATGTTTTCTGTCACAGAAAAGCTTCATAATAGAGGAATTTGTCATTTTATCAAAAAAAGTGCATACTGTAATATAACATAACAACACAACATAACATAATATAATATAATAAAGTTTTTCCTATTGTTTATTAATAATAAGAGAGAGGGAGAGAGAGAGAGAGAGAGAGAGAGAGAGAGAAAGCAAGCTAATAAAATATTGACTGATATGATGTTATGTGATCTCATATATAATAATAATAAAAACTTGGTAATCAATGTAATTAATAAATATATACATGTAATTTGTGACAAAATAATGTTATAAAAGGGGAATAAAATACTTCCAGAAACATTGTTATTAAAAAAATAATCCACTTTGGCGTGTCAACAGTTAACTCTAAGCGTAGCATCTATTATGTCACATGACCCTGTCATTAATTATTTCCCAATAGCAGCATGACATCAAGTGCACTGTTCCTTACTTTTGAACACAATGTCTGTCTGGTTTCAGCTTAAATGCTATCCACTGAGACCCAAACCTTCAAAGAGTTTCCTGTTTTTCAGGAAAACTTCCCTCAGTGCAGGCAAAACCCCTTTTGGTGACATTTTGTTGGTAAAAAAAAAAAGAGAAGAAAAGGAAAGGAAATTGGTTTGACCAACAGAACAGTTCACTTGTTGACTTCAAATGCCGCTTCTATAAGAGAGCTCCTCTTCATCGCATACGCTTTAATTACATCTCACCGCTCAATCGGAATCAGAGGACGTTTCCATGTCACGTTAAAAGAAGGAGAAGATATCAGCAATGCAAATATATCTGTGAAGAAAGACTCTTTGTACTTATATGATTTATGACCAGCGCTGTAAGATCGCCGTGAGCAGAACAGAAGAAGTCTGATTGAATACCTGTTCTTTTGATGATGGCGGGAAAAAAAATAACTGAAATTAATCACAGCACTCATTCGGGAAACTGATTTATTTTTTCTTGATTTTTTTTTCCCTCCTCAAATGCTCTGAGCAAGAAATGGATTTGCTGCCTCGGCCAAAGAAGTCATGAGCAATTATAAATAAAATTACGACATCACTTCAGCTGTTGAGATCGAACCGGTGATCCAGAGAGAGAAGAATTGGAATTTGAGGGGGATGGGGGTGTATCAGTCACAAGTTTTCTTTACTAATCTCCAGATTATTATCTGCGGACGCCTGGTCCGTCCGAGGCTCGTCCGATCTACCCGCTCCGATAATTGCGGCTGGATGCGCTGTTTGATCTGCGTGATGAATAGATGATGAGTTTTTCATGAAACCACTCGAGCACGAGCTCTCCAGTCCCACAGGGAGACGAGAAAAGGTCATCGCAGGTCAAGTTTATGGGTAATGACATATCAGCCAGGCGTATTTAACACTTTGCTAATTTTCTCTCTCGATTATGGCGCTTTCTCGCCCTCTGAGCCATAATCTGCAAAATAGATTTGGTAAAGATAGATGTGGCTATCTCTCTCTCGCAGCATTATAAAACGATTATAAATATTTTTGACTGAATATAAGCAAAACAACAAACAAAAAATCTCTGGCATCAAAACTACCAATCACACAACAATGTTACTGCCTCAGGACGTGTTACAGATTAAGAAAGTGTTACATAAATCTTACAGTTTCACAAAGTGTTATGTAAGTGTTACTGATTGAGGAAACGTTACAGATTAAGGAAACGTTACAGATTAAGGAAACGTTACAGATTAAGGAAGTGTTACAGATTAAGAAAGTGTTAAAGATTAAAGAAGTGTTAATAAAGTATTAGTGATTGAGGACATGTTACAGATTAAGGAAGTGTTCCATATTAATGTTCAATATTAAGGATGTGTTAATAAGAGTTACTGATTGAGGAAGTCTTACAGATTAAGGTATGGTTACAAATTAAGGGAATGTTACATAAATGTTACAGACTAAGGAACTGTTAGAGATTCAGTAATTCTTGTATAAATGTTAAAAGTGAGAACGGTTTACTGTTAAATGAACTTATAGTGAGAACTGATTTACTGTACAGTTATGTAACTGTTACTAACTCTTAAAGTCAGTAACAGTTACATAAATCTAACAGATTCACAAAGTGTTTCATAAATGTTACGATTGAGGAAATGCTACAAATGAAGGAAATGTTAAATAAGTGTCAATGATTGAGGAAATGTGTTTCATATTGAGGAGGTGTTTCATATTAATGTTCAATATTAAGGATGTGTTTAATAAGAGTTACTGAGTGTTACTGATTGAGAAAGTAATACAGATTTAGGAAGTGTTACAGATTAAGGAAGTGTTCCATATTAATGTTCCATATTGAGGAGGTGTTAAATAAGTGTTACTGATTGAGGAACTGTTCCAGACTCACTAATTCTTGTATGAGTGTTAAAATTGATAACGAATTACAATTGGAGAAAATTTTACAGATTGATGAATTGTTATGGACAAAGGACATGATATGACTTTATAAAGAGTTTATTCAGGCAATTTTTCATTTTAAAGAAGTCTTACAGAAGGAGAACTTGTTATAAATTCAGGATGTGTTATGGACTGAGGAAATGTGTAAGATCGAAGAAGTGCTCTTTCTTTCTTCTCTTTCAATGTTTCAAAGCTAAAAAACATCCCAGCACCCATTACCTCTCAGCTCTAATCACACCCCGCACCGCACAACGTTCCCGCCGATCGTCCAGCACTGCTCGGCTGCTTCCACCATCTCTCGGAGATCGAGAAAGACATGCGTCTAGACTGGTTTCTGTTCTGGCACCTTGGTGGTGGAATGAACTTCCTCTAGATTTCTGTCCAGCTGAGTCTCGGGCAATCTTTAAACCACGACTAAAGACCTATGTGTTTGGGGATTCCACCCCCCCCCCCAAACTGAAATAATAATAATAAAAGAAAAATTCCCAACAATATTTTTTGTAACCTAATAATCAAGGATCTACTAGGAGCTTCTGTATTCAATGAACACTTTTGTAAGTCACTCTACTGTAAATAAGAGCCTCTCCAAAATGCAAAAATGTAAAAATGTAGTCTGTCTTTCTTTCTTTCTTTCTCAATAGGAAAAAAATACATCTGAAAAACATATTAAACCATGTGGGTCTACATATGAAAAATAAATCTGTAAGGGTAAATAAATTCCATGTAACAAAAATCACCTGTAAACAATCCACATTTGTGACACGAGTAAACATGAAAAAAATAACTTTATGTATAATTTTGACATTTTAATCATGGAATTAGACACACATGAATCTCTTGTGACTTTTCTTCAAGTGTTGCTTCAGATAAGCAGTGTGTCAATTCAAAACATGTAAATAAAAAGGGAAGAAAAAAAAAAATCTGATTTACACATGCATGACATGATGTGTGATGTGTGTTTTCTGAGAACTGCTTCTACACTGACACGCTTTCGGATCATTTCGCATAAAGAAGCCGAAAGCTGTCGCGCTGCTCATTTGGCTCTACATCTCGCTACCTCTCTCTACCTCCTTCCGAACTGGTATGACTTGGTGAAGAGCGCGGCACTGACACTCAGCTCGACGCTGAACTCGAGCATGTGCACTGCAGCACACGGGGCCATCACACACTGCTGCAGGAGAGCGAAGGAGACAGCCATCACACTGTGTGTGAGAGGGAAAGAGACATGGAATGAGAAGGAAAAAAGAGAGGATGGGTTTATGTGTGAGAGAGAAGGAGGGAGAAGGGTATGTGGAGAATAAGAGTGTGTGATAGTAATGGAGGAAACAAATGGATGGAGAATGAGCGACAGAATGAGACATTAGAATGTGTGTGCGCATGTGAGTGTGTGTGTGTGTGTGTGTGAGAAACGAGAGAGATTGTGAAAGAGGCTGAGTGACTGAGAGAGAATACGTGAGTGGATTTGTGTGTGTGTGTGTGTGTGTGTGTGTGGTGCAGTGGTTTAAGGAGGCTTCTGTCAGCCTGACACTCCTGAAGTGTGTGTGATGAAAGAGTCTCTAATGGAGGGATTAAGTAGAGCAGAGGAGGACTTCAGGGGGTTTCTGTTCATCACACACACTTTGTTCTCAATGGGAGAAATCCTTTACACTCCTCACACGCAGCTCGCATTCACACACAAGATGCGTTTTGTGGTCTGAACGAAGAGCCTGTGATGTAAGGGCGTTTTGTTAGAAATGACATCATGATGAAAACATCCCTTACAGTACTGTCTACACATATTTAGTTACAATTATAACTACTATTTTTTTAAACTGAGGATTGAATATGTATAAGTAACACAGATTGTCTATAATATCATGACCACTGACAGGTGACATGAATAACATTGATCTCGTTACAATGACATCTGGAAGTAATTGTGATATACCATATTTGGCAGAAAGTAAACTTTGTTTCTACTTTGTTTCTGAAGTAGATGTGTTGCAAGCAGAAAAAATGGGCAAGCGTAAGAATTTGAGCGACTTTGACAAGCGCCACATTGTAATGCCTAGATGACTGGGTCAGAGCAACTCCAAAGCTGCAGTGATTATGGGATGTGCCCAGTCTAAAGTGGTCAGAACATACCAAATGTTCCCTAAGGAAGGAAAACTGGTGAAGTGGTGACAAGGTTATGGATGGCCAATGCTCACTGATGTGAGCGTGAGAACTGGACCACAGAGCAATGGAAGAAGGTGGCATGGTGGGAAACCGTATTTGATGTAAAAAAAAAATTCATCATGTCCATTCATAAAAAAATAAAAATAAAAAAAACAACAACAGCAAATTGCTTTGGGGAAAAGGAATAAAAGCCAACAAGAAGTGCTGTTATTGGAAAATCATAACTTTGTGATGGCGAGAGTAACTTCATTGTTGATTATTTCCTAAAACTGCAGCCCTGTGTCTTTTACTTATTACCTAGTGAACACTAAAAATAACGAAAAACAGTTTCCCCAGTTTTTTCCCCTACGGTAGTCTTGACAAAATTGTACATACAGTAGTCAAATTTATTTTATATTTTATTAGTATATTATGATAAAACAAATATAAGATTATTAAGCCTATTTGTAGACATTTTCTGATTTCAAGCTTTGAAAATAGAATTTTTTTTTGCTCTGTTAGTGTAATTGTTCTTCAGCTTCTTCTTCTTCTTCTTATTATTATTATTATAAATTCTTGAAATAAGCCATTTTTTCCATAACATGATGAACAAAATTGCATAAATTTACATTTACTCAGGATATTTACAATTGCTAAGATGTAATATTTCAGTGTAAACATCATGACATTTCATGGCAAAAATATTTATCTTTCTGAGAGTGTGTGATTTTATAATTGAACTTAAACAGGCAATTTGCACAAAGTTCATGTGCACAAAGCAGAATTGGGCAAACCCGCACACAAACATGAACAAAAGCATTGCCAGGTATTGACACCTATCATTCCTGGTGTAAGCTTGCTTTGTTTGTTGCCACACGGGACTGTTTTGACCAAGAACTTTTGCAAATCTCCATGGGATGCATAAGGATAAATAATAGATAAACAGACAAAAATAAATAAAAAAGGAATGATGAACTGGATTTACCACATGCTTTATTTTTGTTTATTTATTTATTTTTGTTCCCAAGAACTAATTCCACTATTGATTCCTTGTTTCCACACTGAGCTCTGACTCAAAAATATCATCAGGGATTGTGTATGAAACAACAGGGACCATAACACTGTAATGTTTTGTTTTTGTTTGCTTGTTTAAAACATGGATTGATTTGGGGAGGAGAAAGAAATCCAGTGTGACTGGGATACTCTCAGAGCCCCACAACACAGTGGAAATCAGCTGCTTTCGAGTAGAAAACCAGGGTGTGTAAAAGAAGAGGCAACATAACAAGCACTTGTCAATCCTTAAGGCCCTCCATTCTGACAGGCTGGACGCTCTCATTGAGCTCTCTCTCTCTCTCTCTCTCTCACTACTGCTGGTTCAGCTGGAGAAGGCTGTGAACCTGAAAAAAAGATTTTTTGTTTTATCCTCCTGGCAAATTCTGACTCTAACAGACCTCACTATTGTGCATACTGTTCTGTTCCTCATGTGTTTGTGTGCATGCCCCTGAAATATATTCTAAGTGTAGGTTAAGGGAAATTGTGTGTGTGTGTGTGTGTATGTGGTGTGTGTGTGTGTGTGAGAGAGAGAGTATGGACTGTGTGTGGATAAAGCTTTGCAATAGCAGACAGGCCTGATGATGAGTGTGACAGTGAAGCAGAGATGACTGACATGGAAGCTACACATCAGATTCTTTAGATACTGGTTTTGAACCAAAACATCAATGTAAAGACCTGCACAAACCAACACAGCTCAAAACCCAATCAATCCAAACCAACACAGCCCAAACCCACTCAATCCAAACAAAGAAAGGCCAAACCCACACAATCCAAACAAACACAGCCCAAACCCACTCAGTTCAAACGGACACAGGTCAAACACACTCAGTCCAAACCGACACAGGCCAAAAACACTCAGTCCAAACTGACACAGGCCAAACCGACACAGGCCAAACCCACTCAATCCAAACTGACACAGCCCAAACCCACTCAACCCAAACTGACACAGGCCAAAATCCATTCAATCCAAATTGACACAGGCCAAACCCTCTCAATCCAAATCAATGCAAGCCAAACCCACTCCATTCAAACTGACACAGGCCAAAATCCATTCAATCCAAACAGACACATGCCCAACCCACTTAATCTGAACCAGCACATGCCCAACACACTCAATCTGAACCAACACATTCCCAACCCACTCAATTAAAACTGACACAGGCCAAACCCACTCAATCCAAACCAACGCAAACCAAACCCATTCAATTCAAACCGACATAGGACCAACCTACTCAATCCAAAATGATGCTGCCCAACCCACTCAATCCAAACCAGCACAGGCCAAACCCTCTCAACCCAAATTGGTACAGGTCAAACCCCCTCAATCCAAATCAACAAAAGCAAAAGCCACACAATCCAAACCGACACATGCCAAACCCACTCAACCCAAACTGATACAGACCAAACCCTTTCAACTCAAACTGGCATAGGCCAAACCCACTCAATCCAAACTGATACAGACCAAACCCTTTCAACCCAAACCAACACATGCCAAACCCACTCAACCCAAACTGATATAGACCAAACCCTTTCAACCCAAACTGGCACAGGCCAAACCCACTCAATCCAAACTGACATGAGCAAACCCCAAACAAGCCATACCAGCCATACATCATCTCCATTTCTTGTGATCAGTCAGTAAATATACGGGGGTACACTGACAAAAAAGTATATGTGGTGGGTTAAATTTGAGAGAACATATGGTAATACATATATACTCAGCAAAAAAAAAGAAACGCCCCTTTTTCAGGACTGTGTATTTCAACAATAAAAAGTTTGAAAAAATCCAAATAACTTTACAGATCTTCATTGTAAAGGGTTTAAACAATGTTTTCCAT
>JAOVVB010000016.1:2738517-2746017 GCA_028570985.1 Heterobranchus longifilis
CCGCCCTCGCGCACTTCCACTACCCGCTCACTCACTCTCTGACTTATACATGCACACACACACACACACACACACACACACACACTTGCACACATACACACACTCACGGAGGGAGGCTCACACCATCATCACCCCTCGCAGGAGGAACAGATGCCCGTACTCACTCAGTGTCCTGACATCTTGCGTTGAAGAACTTCCCTGATTATTGTCTTTTTTTTTTTTTTTTTACACTCTTGCGTCTTTTCCACAGTAAGATGGCCGATCGGTGGAGCAGGGACGCCTTGGTGACCATCGCAGCAGAGCCAGCTGTGTATGTTAATCCCAGACCTGGGCTCTGGGCTCCATCTGAACCCCGTCCATGCAGTTTTCCCACTCATACACAATCTGGCGTCCCGTGCCGGGTTTCTCTGCATCTGCTTGCAAAAGCGAAGCGCAATCAATATGGAAGGGGCGCGCTATTTTATGATTGGAGAAGTTGTGTTGTGTTTTTTGGTGGTGAAATTCATTATTTAGTATCTGAACCTTCAGCTATTCCGTATCATTTATTCATAAAGTCCCTTTTTGCCAGAAGGAAATGGATACAGAGGGAGAGAGAGGGAGAGAGAGAGAGAGAGAGAGAAGAGAGAGAAAAGAGGAAGAGAGAAAGAGAGAGAGCGGGGGGGATGTAAAAGGAAGAGAGAAAACAAAGTGGAGGGACATTAGAAGTTCAGATTGATGATATTGATCAAATTCTGTAGCATCTTGAAATAAATTGAGGGAGGGAATTATGGACATGATTGACAGATGAAAACCTCGTATGGCTTCGAGGCCTTGAACATCAGAAGCAAACGCTGCACTGATTGAACTGAGCGTGCTGAACAGCCAACACACACACACACACACATACACACACACACACACACTCACACACATACGCACACTTGCTTGTTTGTCTTGAAGTCGGGAAAAAAAAGAAATCCTTGAGCTATGATTATATGGATGTGTGTAAAGTGAAGCAGGTTTAAAAGTTCAGAAATAAAAAGGCCCTGGAAAACAGTTGCGATCACTCACACACATAATGAAAACAAATGCAAGGCTATGCAGGGAATAAAAATGCAACATAATATAGCTCAGTTTGACACACACACACATACACACACACAAAAAAACCCAAAAAAACAAGCAAATCTTTTTCTGTCACGCGAGTAATAACCAAAGCGCACGCTTTAGCGGCGGAGCCGAGGCCTAGAGCCTGCCATGGGAAAATAATCAGAAATTTCCTCGCCCCTTTTGAATTATTTACGTCTACACCAGCAGTGCCGAATTGCTAGAATCGATCTCCGTCAGTAGCTGAGGAACCAGCACCACCTGTAGCTGGAGTGTACACTTTGTAGGGTGGAAGGTGGAGGGTGCAGCGTAAACTGGCTGATAGTTCTACTTCCCGAAATAAGCTCCACTTAGAACACTTGCATAATTATTCACATCCATTATTCTGAGCATCTCACACACACAAACAGACCATACACACACACACACACACACACACACACACACACACACACATCTAGACTGATGTTGATTTGAGTGGCGTTGTAATGTGTTTTTATTGATTTGGCTGTTACCCTAGGTAAAACATGAAGTGTCCAGGGAAAACCCATTAGGTGTCCCATCAGGTTAGATAGATAGTCTCCATTCTAGTTTAAGTCTGGTGAAAATAAAATATGAAAAGCGTTTTTTTAAGTCAGACCGGGACTTGTCTCATGAAAGAAAAGAGAAGAGGTCCAAGTGCATACTGTTGGTCATGCTGGTAAATGACACATATTTTGTTACCACAAGGTGGCGCTAAAGTTCTAAAGTGTCAGGCCAAATCATGCCTGAAAAATTATGTGCAACCGTGGTTGTGCAAGCATAGAACAGCGTATTTTGATGAAATTTCTGGTGAATGAAGGCAGAAAAAGCAGTTGACTTTTACAGACGACTTCTGTAGTGATAATAAGCAAAGTATGGTGATGAGACTCCTAGCCACAGTAAAACGTCTGAATGATGCAAACGTTTTAAAGAAGGCCGTACGTCAGTGAATGACGATCCGGGCCGAGGTGGCTCCGAGCCCACTGCAGTCGTTCCCATGAACTTCGGCAAGTACGTCTGATCCTTGAAAATCACTGGATAACCTGTCCCCTGTCTGTGGGAACTGTACACACAATCATTCACCAGCACCACTTGTACATTACAGGAACTCGACTAGGCGTTATTGTCACAGTCCTAATCTCAATGCAAGCCATTTCCACATGTTTAGGCCATTAAAGGAGTTCCTGGGAGGCCGGCGTTTCAGACTAGAAGCAGAAAGTTTGATCATGGCTCCGGCATACTGAGAAAACCTTCTACCTTCTACCTTTCCTAGCATAGTGCATTATTGAGAAATAAGGGAAGGTTCTGCTCTCGTAACTGTGATCTGATATTCTGAAAAATCTAAAGTCTTGGTTTGATTTGAATGCATTTAATAAAATAAAATAAGATAAAAAATATTAATAAAAAATCAGGTTTTCACCAAATGTAAGTTTTTGCTATGATATTCTTTCATGCATGTATTTAAATGTTAGATAAATATAAACCTTTTCAACAATTGAAATAAAGTTAATGTCATGTTTTCATGTGAAAATTTACTTGCATTATTTACTTGTTAACTGTTAAAAGCTACAATAGGTACAAAACAACAGATTTAAAAGCTCATTTTAGAAGCCTGACTATAACACATTGTATTGTATATTGATAATAGAAACAATAGAAATCTACATTTTATAGTATAACACACATAATAATAATAATAATAATAATAATAATAATAATAATAATACTTTTAAAATTATTTTTAAAAAAAACGTTACTTAAACCCGATAATGGGACAAGTATCGTCGCCAAGGAAATATTTTGTGATGCAACAATCTAATGGTATTTCTTTTCAAAGATTTTTACAAAAATGGCCAAAAAAATAAAAATAAATCTTTACCACGTGCACAAACAAGGAAATACATTGTATTAGATGAGGACGCTTCTGTTTTCCTGACGTCCTCAAATTGTGAAGAGGAATACACTCAGACCTCCACAGACATAATATAAATGCGAACAATATTTACAATATGTATATATACATATTTTTAAAGATGTATGACTTATGATTTATATACAGGGTCTGACGTTAGAAGCACATTAAATGCCCATTAGGTAATTTCCTCCTAAACTTCCCTTTTAAAGATCTCATGGAGAATTCATGAGACGTTATTATGAATTATTGAAGTGTGTCATAAATGACCATTTCATAGTCGGAGTATCTTTACTTTTTACCTTTGTAATGAATCAATTTCAATTAACGCTGTAATGTCTCCCTTAGGCATTATGTTACTACACAGGTAGGCAGGTGCGCTGTGCTGGAAACACCCAGACAAACAGCATCGTTCAGTCATCATTAGGTCTCGTTGTGTTCTTTCTCATCCTGATTGCTCGCACACTTCCTCCCAGACCACTCGCTCTGACATGACAAATGATTATTGTTTAGCGAAAGTAAAAAACTATTGATCGGAGGGACGGTGGACGTGCATCTGCGTCTGATTAATATGGTGTTCAGACAAACTTTTTTTTCCACCTGGGCACATCCTGGCACACTGGGGAGTCAACTCATACCGATGATGTCATAAACTCGAGTAGAGATGCAAGAGGAAGTCATGAGGGAGCTTCGTTTTCCATCTCAATGGCAAACACAGACGTTTATCCATCATATACAATGACTAGCTTCCTATCATATCAGTTCCCTTAGCAAACGCTTTATGGATCAGTTATCTTGCAGATTTTTACATCACTGGCAGCTGATTCTAGCTAAATATTTTTCTAAATGTTAAGCAGATTTCTGTTAGCATTACACTACAGAAAACGCAGGAAGGCAAACAGATAGAAAAAAGTAAATGCAGACAGGAGGACAGATAGTGGGAAAAGTTAAGACAGTCATGCAGAGAGTGGCTAAAGTAAAGACAAGCAGACAGACAGCAATAATAAAGAAACACAACCAGATAAGCTAGGATATCTGGCACAAGTAAAGAAAGATATAGAACAAAGTCAGGCAGACAAAAAGACAGACTGGGACAAACAGGCAAGAGGAAAGAAAGACAGAAAGAAAAAAGTAAAGAAAGATAGGTGGGCATGTAACACCAGAGAGATAGGCAGGCAGACAGATAGACCAACAGGAAGCCATGCAGAGAGTAACACAAAAACAGACAGAAAATACAGAGAGACAGCCAGACAAAGACAAACAATTAAGAGTCAAAAAGACAAACAATTAAGAGTAAAGAAAGACAGACAGGCAGACAGTAACTGCAATGTGAAGTATTAAAAGTTCAGCATATTACCCAACATTTCCAGCGAAACATGATGTTGCAGATAAAAGTCATTCATCAGCTGTGCAAGCAAAGTGCTTCAGAAGCTCACCTCATCATTTTACTTCAACCTTTTAACCTTCAAAGTGTTTCTGCACCTCATAAAGCAGGCAGCACCACTTTGGGCTCCAATAACTCTTTCCACCCTCTACACCACATGACCTTCCTTCCCTGTGCTTCTTTCCATCATATCATTCTACTTCCTATATACAACTCCTTTTTCTGATGTTATAAAAAGTTCCTCTTCAATGAAATGGACACCACCACAGATACCTTTTGTACTGCATTAATCACTGGCCTTGGTACGCTCTGTTCTCTTTCTATAAGATTAGCCACAATACCATTCTGCCCGAGCCATTCCTTTCTGATATCTGAGGATGATATCAATATTAGGACAGTGGATCATTGGCACAGGTTAAAGCACCCAGAAACCTGACAAAATCACAGTTTTAGTCTTCTTGTCATCCATTATTACAGATGAGCAAAAGCATTTTTACAACCAGGCCTCTATGTTCAACATTCTGTCCAATCCACTTTTGCTACTTTTTATTTTCATTCATTTACTTCATTGGATTTCTCCTTGCTATCTGGCCCAAACCGTTGTCCCCTAAACCCATTTCCCCTTCATCTTTTTTATGCTTCTCTCTGGTATCTCAGGCAAACCAACCACTATATTGGAGCAAACTTGGATTATTTAGCTCAAAAAGTAAAAAATGAACAAATCATATACGTAAGTACAGAACTATTGGCAAGGCTTACATTTTTATCTACAAAACATAAACTTGCTGTTTTCAGCATGTTTTCCTCTCACAGAATTACTTTAACGCCAGACAGGTGTGCCATCAGGTGTTTGATGGTATTTGGCGGATGCTCTTATCCAGAGCGACCATTATAATGCCAACTGGATCTTATGGAGTTCCTTGCAAGTTCTCAGTAATTATACTACAATCAATTTGCAGCCTTGATAGGGGGAATCATCAAATTCACCTAACAAACCACTTCAATCTTGGCATACAAAGACCTGCACTAAGAAGTCCAATCTCTTCAGTTTCATAGGGGGTTAAGATGCCACAATAGGTTTCCAATCCTCCTAAATTATTCCATTAGCTTGAAGTAGGCTTCAATGCTGATGCTTGCCTACAATGCCAAAAACACACCAGCACCCACTTACCTGAAAGCACCAGTTACACCCCGCAGTAAACCATGCTCTCTCCAATCCTCTAACACTGCTTGACTCGTCTTACCAACTCTCAGGGTACAAGAAAGGTATACATCAAAACTTTTTTCTGTACTGGCACCTAGGTAAGGGAAAGGGGATAATATTCGCTGGTTTGAAAAAAAAAAAAAAAACAAATTGGCCCCTTTGGGCAGAACAACAAGTGGTATGTTTGATGAAAAACAGGCACTGCACATCACCTGGATAATACAATCTCTCCAGTGATTGTGATCCATGGTATGGGGTACTTGTCAGTGGCAGGGACAGGGAGACTGGTAACAATTGAGGGACAGGATTGCACTGAATCACTCCTCCTCAGATCCTCTATTACTGCTCTACTGGAGATGCTAACCATGTCTTAGGGTACAGGATGCAAGGCATACATCAAGACTGGATTATGTTCTGGCTTCTAGGTGGTAGAATGAGTTTCTTTAGGTATCTGAACAACTGAGCCACTGCCAGATTTCAAACGAAATATAAAGCCCTATCTTTTTCTGATGTGTTTAAATTACCAAAGAAAGACTACTGGGAGTCTGAGTCACAATTTAGTAAACCAGTATCAGGATATATTTACTACTAAAGACTTCAAAGCACTTCTGTAAATTGGATAAGGGCATATGTCACATGTCATAAATTTAAATGTAAATGCTACATCAGCAAATCTTTGACAAGACTACCGTCATCTTCTGTTAGGAACTTTTCAGCAACCTTGTCCTTAAAGGCCAGCATGTGGGAAACTAATATTGCATGTTTTTTTCTGTACAGCCTTGCACCTCATTCTGTTAAACCACTGCTGGGTTTTATGGTTCTATATTAGTATTGCAGAAGCAATGTGAAATTTTTCAGTAAAACAGTGATGCACAAACAAGACAGGAGTGATGTGGTCAATCTTCCATAATGTGGTCTGCATTCTGAATTAACTGGAGCTGACTTCTGCACCTACTCAAACATTTAGACAGGATTTAGACAGGAATGCATTACCTGACTTCCATCATGTACCATGTTACATAGCTCTTATAGTCTTAAAAGGTTAAATCAAGCTTTAAAGCTGGTTAGACGATTTCAGCATGGAGGCTGGAGACAGAAAGAAAACTAAAATATGCAGGGCAAGGGGTATATTCTGCGGCCTGAAGCATTAGATTAGAGGACAGATACAGGCTCAATTTTGTGGAACCTGAATGATGACTCAAAGCAGCAAGCAGACTTTCAGTTTAGCCTTTTTGCTGTTTGCTGCCTGTACTGCCTTGGCACTGGATTGTTAGAGATTACCTAGTGCAGCACTTTCCCAAGGACAATACATACTATTTGGGTGACATGGTGGTGTGGTGGTTAGTACTGTACAGTCTCACATCTCTACAGTCAGGGGTTCAATTTCTGCCTCAGGACTGTGTGCATGGAGTTTGCATGTTCTCCCCATGCTTGGTGGGTTTCCTTGGGCTACTCCGGTTGCCTTCCACAGTTCAAAGCCATGCAAATTTAATTAATTGGCATCCCAAATAACCTCAGTGTGTGGGTGTATATGTATTTGTGCCCTTTGATGGATTGGCAGACTGTCCAGAATGTACCCTACCTTGTGCCCACAGTCTCCTGGGATAGGCTCCAGGCTCCTGTGACTTTGTACAGGATGAGCATTATAGAGATGAATGAATAAAAAGATACTTTCCTGTGATAAGTGGCCAGACTTGATATTATTCTATTCTTCAACCAATGGTTGGCTGCAACCACCAATGATTTCTCCCCAGCATTTATCACTACAGTATAAAGTGCAAACATGTTGCTGAGAATCCCAACCTCTTACAACCTACACACATCCACTCATTTTCAACTCGGAAAGTCAACCACATACCTTCAATCTAGGGGTGGAAACCAGAGTACCAGGAG
>JAOVVB010000016.1:2751017-2756702 GCA_028570985.1 Heterobranchus longifilis
GCTTTTCTTCCTCTCATTTCACAGCAATTGGCAGATGCTAATACTTTATATTTTTTATTAATTACATAAAAACGACACATTATTTATATCTGTTTACTGTTTCCTCATTCTTGGATAACTGGGCCTGCTTATTTTAATTTGGCAATTGTATGTTGTATCATCTTCCTGATGCAACCCTCCCCAATTTATACTGACTTTGCAACCCCCTGTGACTGGGTTATATCTGTTTACAGTTATGTTGGGGAAAAATGAGAAGAAAGTATCACTTACATTATAGCATCTATAAACAGATGTTTGAGTCCTTCACCTCGCCAGCCTGTTTTTTTCTTCTCTTTTTTTAAAGTTAATTAGACAAACAAACAAACAAATGACTCCCTGCTTGTCAAGTTACAAGAAAATATTTTTGGGAAATGTATAGTATAATAACACGGGCCACATGATGGCATAGTGGTTAGTCTTCCAACCTTCAGGGTTGAGGGTTCAGTTCTCGCCTCTGGTCTGTGTGCATGGAGTGGTCATGTTCTCCGGGTTTCCTCCAGGTAATCTGGTTTCCTCCCACAGTCCAATAACATGCAGATTAGGCTAATTGGTGTGCAAGTGTGTGCGTGCGTTCCTTCAATGGTACGTGCCCCTACAGGATATAGAAAAGAAATGAATTAATGAATGTGACAAAGACCTGACACTGGAGACTCCTTCCACCCATGGTAAGTAAACATCTCTTAAAAGAAAACATTTTCATATAAAAGATGGTACTTTTTTAAAGAAAAATATTAGAACAAGTAAAGATATTATACTAACTGGGATATGAATTACACCTGGAACTATTTATTCATTCATTCAATCATTCATTTATTCATCACTTCTATACCACTTATCCTGGGGACAGAGACTTTTGGGCACCAGACGAGGTACACCCTGGACGGAATGTCAATCCTCCTGTCAAGGGACTCCCACATGTCCATTAACCTAATATTCAGGAACATCAATTAGTCTAATCTGCATGTATTTGGACTGTGGGAAACCAGAGTAGCCAGAAAAAACACACCAAGCACAGGGAGAACCCCGAGACAGGAATCGAACCCCGACCCTAGAGGTGCAAGGCCACAGTGCTAACCACTACACCATCGTGCTGCCTTACCTTGAACTACTGTTAGAAAAGTAGTCATCAATATCGCATAAAGAGATTTTATTTATATAATATAATTTTTAAAAATATATATAATGTAAAAAAAAAAACAGCTGCGGACAAAAACAACTGTTACATGTATAATCATTGTTGCTGAACAGTTTTGTTTTTTGAGAATTCACTAAAAAGCTTTGAAAGTGTAATGTGGCCATTAGCACCCTAGTCCTCCTTTTCGAGTGGTCTTGAAGGAATTTAATGCTGTTCAGATCACAATTTAGTGCTGCGCTTGTGATCCAGTCACCGGAGATAAATGTTTATGAAGCATAGAAGAAAATGATCCTTTGCAGACGTACAATGCCAGTCAAAAATTTAGACAGACCTTCTAATTCCATGGTCTTTCATGATTTTTATTTATTTCCATATTGTAAAACTAATTCTGAATGCATCCAAAAGATGCTGGAAACTCTAAATGAACTTCTCCTCTGCAGCAGAGGTAAGTCTTGGTCTTGCTTTCCTGGGAACGTCTTCATGAGAGCCAGTTTCATCATGGTGCTTGATGGGTTTTGTAAATGAACCTGACACAATACTGTTCTTGTACAAAAGTTACAGCAATGTAATAGAAATGTCCTTACATTGCTAAGCATTTACAAACAATTCATCATCCTTATACAGCACAATTATGGAACAATGAGAAATGAAAATGTGCACAAACAGCCCCATGTAGTTTGGATGTGATTTCCACTTCCACCTGTAGACTCTTACCTGCCAGCAGGAGGATCCATGAGCACGCGGAGGAGCAAACTGGGAGTCTGTTTCCATCAGGAGTGCTCTATCGATCTGTGCTGAAATGAAGAGGAGAAAGATCAGGGGTTTAAAACTTCATGTTACGGTTGTATTGGTATAAAATCTAAACAGATGGCCTGGGCCAATGGGACTGAACATTGCTAAATAGTGCACGCTACAGAAGGGTTTAAGGAAGAAGGCTCATGCTCGTGTTGTTGTTTTATGGCCTCGGGTGTAAAAAATAAAAGGCTGATGTGTGAAATGAAATGGCTGTGGCGCTCAGGCTCGCTCTCCATCCATCACCGAAGCGATATGGCCGATGTTTATTAGAAATGATCCTCGCCATCTGCGGCGTTCAGAGGCTCCTCATTGGCCGAAAAACACAGACCCAAATGCTGCTTAATTATTGATGTGTGTATATTGCTGATTTCGATGTTCTCCTCCTTCCCTCCCTCCCTCCCCAGTGTGTGTTTGAGAGAGAGAGGCGCGAATTTATCTCTCTCTCTGCGCTTCTTTTACACTATCTGCAGAGTGTGTGTGTGTGTGTGTGTGGGTGTGTGAGAGAGTGTGGTCTCAATGGAGGTGTCCTCAGCATTTACTACATCCAAAGATGGTGTCTCGCCACACACATGGCAGCCGTTTACCTGTCGCTTCTGATGTACTGCTGCAGTGGACAAAATTGAGAGCAATGATAGGCATTTGATTACACTCACTCACACTTACACACACACTAGACATTAGATCATAATTGAAATGTGATGAATAGGTGTGTGTGTGTGTGTGTGTGTGTGTGTGTGTGTATAATATAGATGTGTGCGTATATGGAATGTGATCATATAAGTGTATATTAGTGTATATTTAAGGTCATATCTACATATGAAAACAAATTTATTCTAGGAATAAAATTCATATTGGACAATAAGTCTATCTTGAATTTAGTGAACCATGAGTGAATCAAGTGTTAGACAAATCATGTAAATAATGTGATAAAAATAAATTGTGTATAAATACTAAAGTAAGTTAAATGGCTAGTAAAAAGTCATAAATTAAAAGACATTTATTTGAAATTAGTAAGTAAATAAATAAATAAATAAATAAATAAATTAATTAATTAACAAACTGTATTTTAAAATTCTAATACTTTTTATTTATTTAAATGTAAAATGTAAAAAATAAAATAAAAAAAAACATATTGGAAATCCACAAATAAATCACTTCATTATTTACATGTGAAGGTCATGTGACAGGTTAGTGACTTTACACTGGGCTAAGAAATTCCCGTTAATTATGAACACTGCGAACAAGAGAATAGGAATAAGGTAATATGGGAATATTTGACAACACAGTACAGCAACCCAAAGTCAAATGGTAAAAATAAATAAATAAATGTATAAATTAATAAATAAATAAATATTAAAAATATAAATTAAAAAATTAAAGAGCGACATCAGGCATAACTCTCCTCCTAAACACAGGTATAAGCAGCCCACTGAGCCTAAATGATCCACAGATACAAAACAAATACCACTCATGCCTTGCAAACCCAGCTCAGAACATGACGCAACTTTAGGTCATAACCCTAAGAGAATAAACTCCAGCACATGAAACATTGGTTAGTGTTTCAGGCTGTGGAGGAAATCCGAAGGATTATGTTATGTATACAATACACTGTATACAACATGTGCAAATCTGGAGGAACTATGTAGCACAATGTGATGTTAATGTTAATATTAAGACATTTATACAAGTAGTAAAATTAAATGAGTCACAAGGAATTATGGATTTACACAACTAGAAGCACAAAGAAGAAGTGGAAATTACTTTTACTAAAAAAAGAACTTTTTAATTTTATTTTTTTACTATGGTAAAGTACTGTACATACCATATATTATGGTATTAATGTGGCAACATATGACTTTATTGGAATTACTGCCACTTCTCTTGGTATAATGCTTGTACTATGGTGAATCCTCTGGTATTTACTGGGCACCACCGTGGCTACCAATGTTCAGCAGGTACAGTATGTATAATATTAGATATGTTAGTACATTGTACTGGTAAGGTATAGTACAAACAGTACCATATTGTTGTATGTTAATATTAAGAGTTTCAACACACACTATGGCATTTAATTAATGTTACACATGTACAATGTACCCATTCTGTAGAAATATTACATTTATGGTACATAAACATGTATATCATATTTTTACAGCATTCTGATCCGTGTTCCATAGTAACATATAACTGTGAGAAAATTACTGTGAGAAGAAATTAAAATAACAAGCAAATGAAAGAACAAGAAAAACCTTAGGCCTTAGTCAAACACAATTGTTCAACATTTAAAGATTTAAAGATGTCTGAGTTCAGGAAAAGTTTTAAGCTTCACATACAGTATGTACTCATATTTCTTTCATTTATATTAATTAATCTGTTACTAATTACAATCATGCAACACAAGTCCAAAGCCTCCGAAACCTCCCATGATCTCAACACCTACAGCTAAATACTTAAACCGCACGACACACACCTGATTTACAGTGAGTGATTTGCTGGGGACTTTGAAAGACTTTTCGTTCATTCGTGTGACACTTCTCACAATCTCTCAAACTACAGCAAACAAAAGTATCAAGAGGTCTAGAAAGAATTGCTCAATTTAAGGTGAATGATCGCCCTCTGCTGTTTAAACAACATTACTGCTATTTCCTCTGTTTTTAACATTAACCATGATGTTAACATGTTAAAATGACCAAAGTTTAGATGGTAAAAATAATAATAATTAAAATAAGTATTTTTTTCCCCTTTACAAACACAAATTAAAACAGAGAGACTTTAAGTTTGCTTGTATATTTGAAGGTCCAAGCAGTTCTACCTGAAAAGTAAAACCATTAAACTGGTAGTAGTAGTAGTATGATGCTTAGCTCAAAAAGATCACCTTCATTCCAAACTCTTGTCAGAACTTTCCTGGCCATGGATGTCACTTTAGCAATTTCCCTGTACATCATGCTAAATGACAATTTCCATCCAAATGCGATCTATGCGATTTAGAAATTATGCTAATGCAAATTAGTTTTGGACAAATCCAAACAACTAGCTTGAACGATTACTCAGATCAACCAAACACCAATGATTCTTCAGAACCCCAATCAGAACTTTTGCTAACAGGAGTTCACATTTATGAGACTAGCCACGACTAGCCACGAGTTTCTTGCTAGTTTGGCTTAGTGGTTAGCGCTGTCGCCTTGCACCTCCAGTGTCAGGATTTGATTTAAACTTTTGGTCTGTGTGGAACTTGAATGTTCTCCCTGTGTTTGGTGGGTTTCCTCTGGGTGCTCTGGTTTTCTCTCACAACACTATGTTGTTTGAGCATACAGTGTGGCTCTAGCTCACCCTCATTCGTGGGAGGCCTGGAGCCTGTCCCAAGGGACACAGGGCAGTAAGTGGTGTACACCCTTGTTGGGTGCAAATCCACACAAGCACACACACACTAACACACTCAACAATTTTAAAAATACCAATTGGCCTACTCTGCATATTTGAATATAAAATATTTGCATATTTTGGACTGTGGAATTAAACCAGGGTACCTGGGAGAAATGCACTAAGTACAGGAAGACCATGCAAAAAAAAGAGAAGAGGAAGTACTTAAACCCTTGACCATGCGAGAACAAACCACTTCGTCAAGGTGCAGCCATATTGTTGCTGTTTGAATGCATACATATATGATGTCATTTGTTTGTTTATTTTTTTAAATGCTACTTTCTGCATATTGACCA
>JAOVVB010000016.1:2787138-2804428 GCA_028570985.1 Heterobranchus longifilis
ACACACACACACACACACACACAGATAGCTAATCAGATATTTTGTGTGAATTCCTCACACATAGTAATCAATCAAATTCAGTTTCATTTGCAGGTTCTAACATCACAAACTATAGTAAGGTTCAATAGGTGTGAATACTTATGCAATGCACTGTAAATACCAAAATGTGATTGTGAAGTTACAGACATCCCATGTGCTTGCAAATGAGGACTGCCGAACCACAAGTGCACCCTCTGGGTCACATCAATCTTCCCTCCTTTGTGTATGTGTTTAGATTGCTGTTTTATATGAGCAACAGCTTCCGCAATGCAATATTATTACTGTATAATATCAGCAGTGGGCATATAAGGTTATATTTGACCTTGTGCATTATACAGAAACATTATGCTGAGATACAATGGATCAGTCTTATTACAATCTCATTTATCTCTGTTTGTTATCCACAGTAATTTGCCTTAATTAGATCTCTCTCTCTCTGGAAAGCCAAAGTCCATCCCAGAGGATTTGCTCTGATTAATAAGATGCGGCCAATGCCTCTCTCTCATTCTCTCTCACACACACACACACACATACACACACAGTCTCCGCTCTTTCAGATGGTGTCACATCCATAATTAGAAATCTCATTATTGAGGATCTACAGTCAACTATGCACTAAAGTCCCTGATCATAATGAGATAGTCTAATATCAGAGCAAAGGTAGAAGGGTCAATGATCCTTGACCACTTCCTTCTGTGGCCATTCTCAAAAAGAGATTCTTCTCCAGCTGAAAGGCTCTTAATGACTTCATTTACTCTCATTTTACAGAATTGACTGAGGCATCACAGGCAACAATTCTACTGTGTGTAAAGTTATTTGTGTCCAAAAATAGGGAATTCATAAACATCAATTATTCTGTTCCCTATGTTACTGTGCTGCATAGTGATTTATGAAGAAATGTATTGTATATTGGGGAAAAGAAAATCAAAGAGATTTAGTCCTTCATACCACATCAATCTGAAAACAAATGGAAAGTGGAAGGTCCCCTGTCTCTGGAGTCTGCCACGCAATTCCCTGGGTAACTTCTATTACATATTTGTCTTTGTTATATCCAATAAATCAAGTTTTAAAACCCATCTATTATTAGTTTTCAACTATGTGCAGCGTTTGCCTTACGAGTCTCTGCTGAGATATTTACATATTGAAATAAGCAAAGTAATATAGACCTGTAATCAGGGGCAATTCCTGAGGCAAAACTAAGCGAGGGGCTCGATTGGCATTTCCCCCGCCCCCCTCTCTCTCTTTATTGCAGTTATGTTACCTCGATGCCTTATAAAGTACAACTGAAGGTATGAAAGCACAAGCCTTATAATCACCTACAGTATGTGCTACATTGCCAGATCAGGTTTCCTAATTAGATAAACTATTGTTACATCACATTGGCCCCAAAAGAGTTTTATACTCTGTACAGTATGTACATGATGATTAGATTTTATATAAAAAAGCAAAGTAAGAAATGTAATTAACAATCCATGCTCCAAACAAGCAAATGCTTATGGAGTCATATATCACAGATGAATTCATGAACGATTCATAAATGTAGTTTGATTGTAGACAGAAATACATTTGCATATTTACAATGTGTTTATTTAAAGGCTGATGAACCTGCAATACATTTACAAAAGCAACTTCAATACTACATTGAATTTACATACACGTGACTGGCTGAAATTCTAGGAGATATCTGATAGGTTGCAGGAAAATGCATTCATTTTTAATCAATTTGTCTTGATAATTCAAACACAAATGCATGGAATACATTCATATCTCACTCACTCATTCTAGGGTCGTGGGACCCCTGGAGAATATCCCAGGGAACTTGGGGTGCTAGGTAAAGTACACTCGGGAATGGGGTGCTAATCCATCACAGGGCACAATGGGACACTATGGGCAATTTGCACACTAGTTAGACTGGTTGGACTGTGGGAGGAAACTGGAGCACCTGGGGGAAACTGGCCAAGCACAGTAGAGCTTGCAACTCCATTCACACAGGCCTGAAGGCGGTGGAGACATTAAATCACGATGCTAGACATTACACCACTGTGTCAATAAAATCTCATAAGTGTGTAAATATATGTAAATATAAGAAATATTTCTGTATACACTGAAAAATTAATTTATATAGGAATCACAGAGACATTTGTGAATCGTATAACATTTAGTTGTGAAATGTATGAAACTGTTCTGATCCCATAAACACTGTTAGCACATTACATACAAAGTTTGGTGCGACGGTGTGTACTCTGAGATTTGATATTTGAGATGAGGCTTAGCTACATTCCTCTCTCTCTCTCTCTAAATTAAACTTTGTACCTACACTACAGTCAGAGCTGCTGTAAAAAAAAAAAACAGCAACACCCTCATACTAATCAGAATCAAGACACAGTCTCGTGAACTTGCTGATACTTCTGTCTAGTGGAGGAAATAGCCTGTGCTGTGTCTTTGGATTTTAAATTCCAAACGAATTTTTTTAAGAGCTCTGTAGGTCAAAATTTAATCTCTGGTCTCATCTGACCGAGATTAATGCACTACACGGTGCTCCTAATTTTCCAGCACAGGGGATAGAGAGTATGAAGTCATTTCGGTGCATTGTAACGCGCCACTGGCCAGATTAAGTCTGATATCCGCAGAGATTCGTTTCCTGTTTCAGTATTACCACGAAGATGAGTAATGGAGCATGGGGGAGATAGGGGAGGTCATGACACTCGTTTCTTCTCAAAGCACAAAGTCTCAGAAGACAGACGGAACACAAAAGCAGGTCAGGAAGTCTCTGCCGCAGAGAGAAAGAGAACATGCGGAACCAGGTCAGAAAGGTCGTGTATACTGCGAAAAAGCCTTGTAATTACGCTTCACTCTCAATTGCCTTGAGACATATGTAGTGTAGCAAAGCTTGTCGTTTAACGCCAGAGTTTATTAGCATTGAATATCGTCTCATGTCTGCTGATAGACAGAACACATGAACAGTCAGGTCTCAAAAGTCTGAGTACATTACCGAGAAATGTCATTTTATCATTAACAAAAATACAGCAAGACCATGATGTTTTTTTCCCCATCAGACATCATCACAAGCATGACTAAGTTACAGTTCAATTTTGATTTAAACAGAAACTTGGCTGTACTAGATACTGTGTTTTTTTTTTTTTAACTCTGGTCCTCGAGAACCACCTGCTTATCAAATTTGAGTGTTTCCTCTTCTCCCACCACACTAGTCAGCCAATTAACAACCTTTTATTGAAAAGAAGTGGGTGTGATAGAGCACAGAAAACCCAAGGAAGGCCCAAGACCACCAGCCCAGCCTGCAAACTCTTCAGATGCCAATCTGATTGTGCGTCAATGCGATGCCTTGAAAAGAATGATCCATGGAGTCCTCACCTCCCACACCACCCAAAGGATCTGCTGCCAATTTCCTGGTTCCAGATACCACAGCACACCCCCAGAGGGCTTGTGGAGTCATGCCCTGAGGGGACAAAGCTGCCCAGGGGCATAAGCGGGATCTACTAAAATCTAGGTGTTTCGCTTGTAGTAAGGATGTTGTTTGCCTTCAGTGTAACTTCTAAGAAGGATGCCTATTCTTCAAATCTGAAGAATAGGCATGAAATTTTTAGTTACATTGCATCACTGAAATATTTGATGTATAGAAATCCATCTATTTTTGTTTCTGTTTATGCTGTGTATGGTCACCAGAGCCCATCTCAATGGAATTCATGGCACAAGCAAGTGTACAACATGAATGAGGTGGCAACCCATCACAGGGCACAAGCACACACCTTCACATCTCATGGGCAATTTAAAAATGCCAATCAGCCTACAACACATGTCTTTGGAATGTGGATGAAAACCCGCCAGATTTTAACCCCCCAGCCCTGGAGGTGTGAGCCAACAGTGCCGCCACTGCCGCCACTTGCCATGAAACATTTTGTTCGTTTAACATGTTGTACAATATCCTCATATTTGATTCCTATCAAGAATATATTTTCACTATCACACAGGCCTTCATGTTTATTTTTCTTGTTTGCCCTCCAACTTTGGGGAAAAAAATGCTCAGGGAGTTAAAAAAATGTGCTTGACAACATTCTGTGTTGGTACCATTTCAGCTTTAGAAACTTGACAGCAGCACCTTTATAAAAAAAAAGTGTCTTCCCAGGAAGACGTGTCACCTGCCAAGTGAACGTGCGACTTCTAAAAATGAAATAGCTAGTGCACATATATATGCTTCCCAAATAAAGGTTCTGTGAAGGCTTGGTCAAATTCCCATGAATGGTTTGAAATGTGTAACGACGATGGACGATGGATGATAATGCCGGTGCTGCTGCTGGTGCCAACGTGCGATGGCGGATAGTGATACCTATGTGTCAGCTATGCTCGGCAGACAGGCAACACAAAAAATATTATCTTTGTCCATGGTTTACTGTCACTTTCAACCATCGATCCATCTAGGAACCTGGTATGTAGTCCATTTAGGTAACGTGGAGGCCAATAATGACCATTGTATTTATTTCCATTTCATGACCATGGTAGGACCTCCAGCCAACATATACACATGCTTAACATCACTCAGTGCTAGAAAAACAACTGAGATAAAATCAGGCAGCACTTTGCAGGCTTTATACCAAAATGTGAGTCATAACAATAGACATGGCTCTTGCTGTCTGTGCATGTATATACGTAATCATACCATATGTTTCTATAGTGTCACAGAGCGGTCATGTATGCGTCGGTGCTGCATGTCTGAACGTTGCGACCTTGTTTCTTGTTTTTCTCGTTCCGCAGTCTTGCTTCCAGTTCCTCTAGCCGTGACCTCAGCCTGCCTGTTCGGATGATGATAATGAATTTGAATGTGTTGACTGTGTCTGCCTGTGTTCAGACCTCCCTGCGCTACAGGCTGCGACTCTCACTCCTGGGAAAGCCTGAGATAAAGGAACGCGAGTTAACATCCAACCACCTCTGACTTTGCTATGATACGGTGTGTGAACAGGAGATTGAGATAGAGTTCAGTTTCATACGAGGATTTGCTTCCTCGCACAGATAAACACTGGATCTGCCTGGCTGTTAAATAATAGATTCTGGAATAATAGGGATCAGCCAAGGGGAAATGTCATGGATGTTTAAAAAGAGACGTATGATGAATGTAAACACTGTGGCAGTCTCATTCAATACCATAATATCCTTGTGGCTTAATAAAAAAATATGAAAAAAAATGTAGTGGCTTAGCAACAAAACCTTCGCTGATAATAAGTAAACCGAACTGTTCGTAGGCATGGATCAGGGTTATGATAGTGATTAAATATAAATACAACTTAGTAATGTACCCAAGCTTTTATATCCGTTAGAAATGACACTTTAATGGATATAATAAGATGTTATGCATGGCTGCAGAGTTGGCGGTAGAAAATAGAAAGCTGTCTTGGTTCTGTAAGAATCTTTTTATTGACACTTCAGAGATTTCTTTTCTGAACATTTTTTTAAAGATAAAAGTAGTTGAAACACTGTGATCATTATGTAATTAAATCAGCCTCTCTCCACTCTCAGTTTTTATTTTCCAACAAACTCCGCACTTTCCAGTATTTTGGTGCTTTAGTGATTATTTTTAACTGTGCATTCATTAACACACTACACCTTTCTGCCTGCAGAGGGCTCATCTTACAAACCTTCAAACACTTGAACCATCGCTTTGCAACCAGTATTTTTGGGTCTTTTATAACATCTATCCATGCATTACCTACTATATACCATTTATCCTATGGAGCCTACAGTATTCCAGGGCACAAGGTTGGGTAAACCCTGGATGTGGTGCAAACACAGTGCAGGGCACAAATGCGGAAATTCGGAAATGCCAGTCAACCTATGATGCATGTTTTTGGAATAGCTGGAGGAAACCCACTAAGCATGGGGAGAACATGCAATCTTATACACACATACATACACAGACCCTGGATATGTGGGGCAACAGTGCTAACCACTAAGCCACAATGCCTCTAGATCTTATAACATTTGCTAAACAATTTGCTTTTCTTCACAGTAGCTGCAATAAGACTTTTCCTTAAGGCCTTGCAGTTGCTCTTTTTGTTTTGTTTTTTATTATATGAGCATTTTAACATGTCACTGATAAACCTCAAGCTTTGTTCTGTACCATTCTATGCATGGTAAATAAATGTTTTTCTACAGAAAAGCATTCAATTCCATATCAATGATTATTTTCCTTTTCTCAATAAATCAAAATATTTTAGGCATTTCTTTTTTTTTTAAGATGCCAAGGCAGTGGAAACAGGCACGGCTGGCTAATAATCATCTTTAATGGATCTCGGCCATTCTCCGCGTAATAAAAACGAGGCGGGGAGTTTAGCTGAAGGCCTGGAGGTCTTCCGAGGAGAGTCACATGGCCGATGCTAAATGTGGAAGAGTGGCATGTGATGTAACGCACCCCAGGGACTTCAAAGGCATAGAACTGATAGCAGTCGTTTGATCTTCATGATAAGGACTGCCATGAAAAGACTGCATGGGCTCCCGCGGCACTTTCACTTTCGCCCAGAGCCGAAAAGGGACAAGGTTGCTGTGCTTTTGCGTTAAGGCCCTTGTTCCCAGCTTGGGAAGCTGCCCAGCTGCTGGATGTCACGAGAGACTTCAGTCTGTGGCCGTGCCCAGGGAGGGCTGGAAGGAGTCCGGTTGGCCAGTCAGCGAAGAGGAGCCATTCAAGGGAGCATGCAGAAGCTGCTGCTCATGCGGGCCCACTCTGCCACTATGCCTGCCACCATTACTCGCCAGCCTCATGCCCGCATGCCAACTGGGCACAGCCACCAGACCCGCATGTTCACACCTTTACCACTTTCCTTCTTTTTATTTTGTCCTTCCTCCTTTAACCCATTTCTTTCCCCATTATCCTTAATAAAATTACCCTTTTTTCAGTAAGACCTCACCTCGTGTTTGCGTGTCTGTGGTGCCACCTTTGTGCTTATCTGATTACATAACTGGGGTTAAGGGGTCAACAATCATTGGCAGGGCTTGAGTCTATGACCCTCCGATCAGCAACCCAAAACCTCAAACATCTGATCCACCATCTCCAACATCTTTTTAACAGTACTACTGTATACAAATTTACAAATATATACAAATTTGGATGAAAATGTTAAGTGATAAAGGCCTGAGCAATTTCTGTTACAAAACAGCAAACAATGCATTCACTTAGTCCCTTAACACAAATCTTTCCACAAACTCTGGGTAGATTCTATTTTCACTAATCCCCCAACCTCACAGGTTTTTCTAGTTATTGAACAGCTCATTTCTCCCACAGCTATAATGAGGACCAAAACACACACACATACACACACACAAACACACACACACACGTCAATGTGAATGCACACAGCCGTTATGTATCATAGTTTCCTGCTATTAATGAATCAGCAAATTTCTGTTTGAAATAGTAACAATTACAAACCTTGCAAATGAAAGTGATTGAGGATGAAAATGCCTCTCCTGTCGTTAAGTAGGATATTACCAAAATGATAAATATTAATGAACTTTGAGGGCTTGCTTTGGGACTATTAATGACAGGTCTATGTGAAACGGGCTGGAGCGGAGAGGAAGAAAAAAAGCACTTTACACCAATTTAAGGAAAACATAAAAATTGCTTGAGAAGTGGCTGTATAAACACTCAGGAATAATCTAAAAACAAGATGTAGGCTGTTTGAGAAAGTTCGCTTAATCTGATTCGCAGTCATTTTCTGTAATTGACTTTCGGTTGTTGGCAAGAAAGACTTGCTGTTTAGTGGCGCTACTGTTTTGTTAAAAAAAATACATTCTAAAAACAGATGGACAAGCAATGTTGCCAACTTGGTAAATTTTTTAATTGATTAAACGACTTCGTAAAAAATAGTCTAGCAATAAATCTGAACTTTTTTACAAGACATTCGTTACGATCCTGCGGCTAGACAGCAGATATGCTTAACTAATTACCAGTGTGTCAAGCCTGATGGAGTTGTGCCTCCATGAGTTGATGTTTCCTGCAATCAATAAATAATCAGAACTGACCACCATCGTTCCTAACAACCACCACTGTGCCTGAAGAACAATCACTGAGAACCATTGTTTCCAAAATCTGTCACTGACCAGCAATGCTGCTTATAACAAACTATTTTTTTTTTAAACTATTACTATTACTATTAATTCCATTATTAAAACTAAGACCAATCAATAAAAATCATTTTTTATATAATCAATTGACAGCCACTAATCTTCCTAGCAACTAACCACTGATCAGTATTGTTTATAAAAAAAACAATCAGTGACCACCACTCTCACTCACTCATTGTCTATACCACTTTGTCTTCAGGGTTGCGGAGAGCCTGGTGCCTATCCCAGGAGACTTAGGGCACAAGGCCAGGGACACCCTGGATGGGGTGCCAATCTATCGCAAGGCACACATACATAAACTAACTCACACACTCATTTCAAACACCACAGGCAATTTGGGAACGCCAATTAGTCTAATCTGCAGGTCTTTGGACTGTGGGAGTACCCGGAGGAAATCCACCAAACACAGGGAGAACATGCAAACTACATGCACACAGAGATAAGAAATCAAGCCTGGCCAGGAATCGAACCCAGACCCTGGAGGTGCAAGGTGACAATGCTAACCACTACACCACTGTGCCGCCTTCAACGACCACCATTGTTCCTAAAACCAATCATGACCACACTGTTCCTAACAACAACTAATAAACCGATATGTTCAGAAATGTCAATAACCCATCACAATTGTTCCCAATAGCCATGAGAGAACCATTGTTCATAAGAAAATCTATTATTTTCAAAGACCAATCACTAATCAGTATTTATTTATTTTTTCCTAAAAACTTCATTAATTATTATTTTTAAAAACCAACCACTGATGTTCTCAAAATCTCTAATCACTCAACAACCAATCACTGATCACCATTGTTCCTAATAATCAATCTCTATTCACCACTGTTCCCAACAGCCAATCATTGACCACCACTGTTCCCAACAACCAATTTCTGATCACCACTGGTCCCTACTGTCAATCCCAGATCACAATTGTTGCTGATTGTTGCAGCCTCTGTCAATCATTGATAAGGATTAGACTTCAACACACTCTAAGAACTGAAGTGGCTTCAAATGCAACCCACTACAAAGAACACTGAAAGGAATGCTTTTCAGTTAATGCGTGTTCTTTGAAAAAACAAACAACAACAACAACAACAAACCCCCGTCAGATTGTAAATAACCTTTCTTAAGCATTAGTGAGGTTACCATGGAGACAAATGCCATAGTGATGTCATCCTCCATCATGCCTGTCAAGACTTTGTGTGCAGACAAAACATGAGAGCAGCGAGACAGAGTGCGTGGCTATTTATACTGACTGAAAAAACAGCCCACCCATCATCATCTCACTCTCTTCTCTTCTGTGCACGTTCCACCCCCAACAGCCCCAACAGCCCCAACTCCCCACCCCACCAAAGGGTCGCTCGCTTACTGGCTGTCTGGTTACCACAGACACACTAGTGTCCTTGGCAGACAATGGTGATTTCATGAAGGTCATCCACAGCATAGGAATTAAACTTGAGGTATCAAAATCTTTGCTGTCTTTATTATTATTATTATTATTATTATTATTATTATTATTAATATTCACACCCTCATTCCTCATTTCCTAACAGGATTAGCGAGTGCATTTCAGATGCAGTGAGACTTAAAATCTGAGTGAAGAAAGCTGGGACAATGAAAAGCAGCTCTACATCCTTGTACAGGATCAACAGATGGCAGTCTAACTCCACCATGTCTTTTCACTCTCTCTCTCCCATTGTCTCTCTGCCTCTCTCTATCACTGTCTCCTTTCCAGCTGTGTTTTACGATCTATCTATCTATCTATCTATCTATCTATCTATCTATCTATCTATCTATCTATTCTTTCTTCATTATAATAATAAAATTAACTAATAATAATATTAATAAAAAAATAAAAATAAAATAATAATAATAATAATAATACTGTGTGTGTGTGTGTGTGTATCATTGTCAGCTGGTGTCATATTGCTCCATGTTTTGAGAGACTGTGGTCCGTGAGCTTCGATTTTATCTCTCTGTCTGTCTGTCTGTCTGTCTGTCTGTCTCACGCTTACTCCCATTGAACAACTCTGTTACTTCTGACGCTCTCTCTCTCTCTCTCTCTCATATCCTTTATATGCATCTTCTTATTTGTGATTCATCTCTCACATCTCTCACTCACTGTCTCACTCACTCTCTCTCACTCTCTCTCTATCTCTCTCTCTCTCTCTCTCACACACACACACACACACACTGCAAGGGTCCCATTGGGTGTCCCTGATACCTAGGTTATTGCAGTGGTCTCAAATGAAGTGGCACTAATATGAGGATTACATCACCTAAATCCAGCTGAAGCACCTCCTGAGCTCTGTGTGGATCTCGCTCGCTGCTGCACTTCTTCATGTTAAACATTACCACTACACAGGAAATGAACAACTCCGAAGCGCATTCTGCATTCACTTACTATTCCAGTGAATGAGAAAAGAATGAAAGAGTTTTGGAAGAGGAAGAGAACTTAAACACAGCTTTACGACATGGTCATGAAAAAAAAAAAAACTAAAAAACTTCATATTGTACCAAATTTCCATCCAGCTGTGCAGCTGTGTTTTTCCATCGGTTACCGCTGCTGAATCTTCTGAAGAGGAGCGACAGGATGGCGTCATCAAGCAAGTGCCATCTAATTTAGCTTAAAAATAACAGAGCTAAATCTATAAGATTCTGGAAGATGTATAACGACGATTAGTCCATTAGTCAGCGCTAATGAAGCATGAAGTTCAGAACTAATACACACCAGTGGTGTTGTAATTTAATGTATGCTAATTTATGTGGATTTATTTCTAATTATGGCTGGAGTAAACATTGATTAATTCAGGTGTTCTTTATTTAGCTGACATTTAAACAAACACTATTTAATATTTGTTAATTACCTTAGAGAACATTATCTATTTATGTAGAGTTATGTAGATGTAGTTCATATATACTCTATAAGGCTAGTCGGTACGGTGTTGCTCCATTACTTTAAAGCAATTATAAGGGGCATGTCACAATGTATACAGTAATATTTTTCAATGATTCCTGAATTTTTTTTTCTCTATTAATCGGTTAGTAAGTAAATGTCATGAAAATCTTCTCAAAACAGTTCCTACCATTTAAGTCTAACTTTCAGGTGGTGGACACGATGTAACAGCACAACTGGAATTGTTTTATTCCTCTTATACAACATTATATATTTTTTATTATTACCTAAAAGACACTTGTGCTTTTGTTTTTCTATCTTTTAGTTATTTGAATATAACAGTAGAGTCATCTTGTTTGCTTTGTATCATACAATAGTTTTATTGGTCCTAAGATTTCACAAATTTGCAACAAATTCTGAAAAACATCTTAATTTTTTTAAATAATTAATTTAAAGTATTCAGAACAAGAATTAAAAACGGTAATCAGAGCTTACAAACCTAGTCATGAAATACACTCACTTACACACTACTTGTCTATATCATTTCATCCTTTGCACAGGGGGCCTGGAGCCTATCCAGGAGATTTAGGGCACGAGGCGGTGTACACCCTGAATAGGGTGCCAATCCATCACAGGGCAGACACATACACACACTTACATGCTCATTCACAGGCTATGGGCAGTTTTGGAACGCCCCTTAGCCTCATCTCATTGTCTTTGGACTGTGGGATCGAACCGGGGTACCCGGATAAAACCCACCAAACACAGGGAGAACACGCAGACAGACCTGAGGCGGGAATCAAATCTGAACCCCGGTGGTGCAAGGAAACAGCGCTAACTACTAAGCCACCAGGCCTAGTCCTGAGAAACTACCATATAATTTATTACAAACATATTTTAGGTTTGTCTTTAATGGCCCAAACATGTGGAAATTTGAGATGTGGCAATAATTTCCAGACAAGTTCCAATCATATCCAAGTGGTGTTGGGGAATGATTGTGTGTACAGTTTCCACAGACAAATTCATCTCTTCCACAAGTTGATGACAAATTTTCAATCAATTCTCAAATATCAAGCGTTCCACTCGCTGACTGTTCACACGAAAGACTGCAGTTGTGTCCGAGCCCCATCGGCCGGAATCATTCAGGGACATATTGCCTTCTTTAAAAAGTTTGCACCATTCAAATGTTTTACAGTCTTTTGTAAATGTCAATCAGTTTTATGTCTTCATTCATGAGAAATTTCATTTCCAGTCCCAGTTTGAGGTAAATATACAAACTAATGGAGAAGCTTGGTCTTCATTGCCAACACCTTTGACCTCCTGTTTGTAAAGACAAAAAAATGTGGTCTTTCCAGAACTTATTCCACAATATTTCTATATTTAATGGTGGCCGTGAACTGCATTCTATTATTTTCAGGGTGTATTTACATGCCCAAAACATGTATTTCTGGATGAAATATTAAGGTTACAACAAATTGTTAGACAGTGGAGCTGGATTTAATACAATTCCTCCCTTGAGATGACATCACACACAAATAAAGAAAAACAGAAATAAGTTCAAGGTCAGAACTGCGTGCAACCCGAGAAATGTGTCTGTTTTGGCCAAAACTCTGCTTTGCATGCAAATTTAAGCTTAATTTTTAGAGTAGTGTATAAGTGTGTAGTTATTGCTCAGTTTGGAATACTTATTTGTGCAATTTTGTTCTCTCTCTATGCATGTTTAACCTAACCACGAATGCAGCACAGTGCCAAAAGTTAGTCAACCCTATGTCTGTTGTATACACTCCCAGAGGCATTAGTTGTGTCACATGAAGGACTTTTGCTTAAATGTTTGAAATGTATTATTGCACCCCAAATATAAATGTTGTCTTTTTCAGAAAGCATTTGATCTTCTTAAGTTTCCCAAATTAAAGTTTTTACTTTATTTGGTAAAAACAGTCACATAATTTCACACCTGACTAGATTTTGAAGAAAAATGAAAATGAAGTAAGTTCGAGCTATGAACTTTCAAAGATACGAACATGCGTTGGCTAGTTAAAAAGATGGCAGACGTTGCTTATTCTTTTAGCATGAATCATCAACAATCGGCACGGTTCTTAAGAACACAGTACTGTAATATACTGTGTATAGACACTTATGTTAGTATCCTAGTAGCTAGACAATGTTTGTTAGACTTAAGAACAAATATTGTTAGTGTACTGATAATGTAAAGATAATGTACTGTAGTAAACTTCTCATTTAAAAGTGGACATATACATCCAGCCACAAATAACCTCAAGTAGAAAAAAACAAAACAAAAAAACAGTCATACTCAAGTATTTAATAGCTTAAAACTTAAGCATATGGTAACTGATTATTAGCTTGTTTTTGTGTGTAATGTAACTTTCATTATGTATAGGAAAATGTATAAATAAATAAATAAATAAATAAATAAATAAAATGTAAAACTATGCTTTTATGCCCACAAGCATACTTCATTATGTGCAATATTTATTATTAACTATAATTCCACTTATTGCCTAGACAGTTATGTTACCCAGTCTTACCTGAAATTAGCAAAGAAAACTTTTTCAAATAAATCAGCAAAACTTACCTTAACATGAATTTTCAAATGCTATGGGATCGATACCTTCCAGAGAGTGAAATGTGGTGCCTCATTTTAAACAGGATTTTGCTTATTTCAGCATATTGGAATATTTTACTAAGGTAGGGCCAGGAGCACAGAGGTGAGAGGTCACTGAGTACATTTACTTCCTTACTGTACTTAAATACATATTTCATGTATCTTTACTCTGTCTGAGTAGTTTTGTTAGAAGATACATTTTACTTTTACAGTACTACTATTTTTATACTATATACTATCATTTTAACTTTTACTTTTAAAATATTTGTACTTCTACCTACATACTTCGAGATAGTCCAGATAACAACAGTTGTTTGAAATCAGAAGCAGAGCTGGTCACAGACACTGATAAAAAAAGCATATTCACAATTGGGACAAAAGTAATATTTGCCCTAAGGAAATCCCCTGTTACACTAATGTACTTATCCCAGAATTTCACTAGTGCCTGGATACCATCAAGTAGAAAGTTTTTTCAGAATGCTAGAACCATGATCGGACTGAAATTTCATGTCTGAAATCATGGCCTCCCAGGAACTTCTTTAATGGCCCAAACATGTGGAAATGGCTTGGAGTGATGTTAGGACTATACAGGGGTTGTAGCGAAAACTTTGCTTTTTGTTGCTGGTGAATGATTATCTGTACAGTTCCCACAGACAGATGTGTCTCTTCTATGAGTTGGTATAAGTCTATTTTCAAGGATTGAATGTTCTACTTGCCCAATGTTCATGGGAATGACAGCAGTAGATTTAAAGCATACCAGTGTCACCAGTAACGGTTACAAAAAAGCACAGGTAAGTCATTATTGTACTTAAGTCCAATTTTCTTAAGTCTTAATTTTTTTTTTACTCTATTAAAGCATGTCCATTTGTGCACACTTTATACCTTTACCTATACTTTACATATATATAAACTCAGAAATCAGAGATAAAGAAAACGTAATAGGCATCAATAGGCCTATTAAAAATTTAATAGGCATCGGGCAACACAAACACTTTGCATGAAGCATGAAAATCAAACTATGAACCTTAACTAGGAGCTACGGGACATAAAGTATGGTGAACACTACGGTATGAAAACATTACAAATGCAAGACATGCAAAACATGAATGCAAAACCCCCTAATCAATCAGAAACAAACACACACCAGGTGGAGGTCATCAGTTGCTTCTGACCGCTGGTGGCTGTGGGAAGCGTAGTTCATTGACTTCATGCCTACAGCATGTTAATTGTTACTTATCACTCTGAGGTAGAAGAGAATCACATGTATAAAATATCTCTCTTGTTTAAAATTCTCTCTAGCTCGCTCTGTTTTTGCAGAATAATAGATAATCACGATAGAAATGGGTCTAAGGCAAACTTGCTTGTTCGATACATGATAAACTGGTGCATGATAATGAACAAACTAGTGATGCATGCACAGCGTATGTTTGATGATATGCAGTAAAAGGGTACACTTAATGAAATGTGGACTATCAAGGGATGCAATAACAAATAGATCAGAATTCCCTTCTTCTTCTATGAGTTGTGTATTGAATAATAATACTTTTTTTAGTCTTTTTAAACCCAAATAAAAAAAAAATCATAACACTGTGCATCATGATCTTAAAGCAAGTTATATTAGCTATGCGTTTCGATGCTGAAAAGTATGAATTAAATACTACTTGTTAAAATATGAAGGTTTGTTCTTAGTTCGGTCTGAGGAAGACTTTCATGTTTGCGATCAATAACTCTGTCTTGTAGAGATGGCTGGATGACATCTTCAAAATCAGCGCTTCACTGGTTGGTCTATAAGGCTTATGTGATTAAAAATATATTTGCAATTGTACTCAGTAGTACTTTACCAGTGACAAAAGACTGCACTCTTATTAGAACCCCAGGACTATGAGGCAGATTTGACTCTTCTGGTTCTGGTAGAAGCTCCAGAGCCAATCAGAGCAGCATATTTAGTAAAGCTGATCATGACTTACTCAGCGAATGCCTGGAGCACTGTATTGATTTTCATGGCATTGTATTCAGTTGCTTCTTTTTCTGTTAATGTACCATATCAGTTCATCCACCATCTTCAAGTCCAAAGTTTCATTTGGGGGCCAGCACTTTTTCCATAAATGTTCTCCAGTCGGAACGACATTTTGTAGCTGCACTGAGGACAGAAATATCTATAAAAATCAAATCAGTTTGCTCTTTGTTTTTTAAGGGAACCCAGGAACCATGAAACATACGGGACAGGGTAATCCAGGCGGAGTGTTGTAATGTAATGAAATACAAATATTTTGTTACTGTACTCTACTTCATAAATTATATATCTGACTTTTTTTTTACTTTTACTTTTACTCCATTACATTTTCTAAATAAAACATGAACTTTTACGTCGATACATTACCCCTAAGCATCTTCATTACTCGTTACTGTAGCAATTTGAGTTGGCAATGTAGTCAGAGGCAGATTTAGCCGTGAGTGACATGCTGCAGCACAAAGTGCACAAAAAAAAGAAAGAAAAGAAAAAAGTTCATAATGATGATAACATTTGCGAATGTTAAAATTTGAATATACTGTACCAGTGAAAAGTTTGGACAAAGCTTTTCCTTCAGTGGTTTTTCTCAGTTTTTATTATTTCCAACATTGCACAGTAATATTGGACAGCCAATCTATAAAAAGTGTGTATGGAATTATGTAGTAAAATGTGTTAAACAACCCAGAATGTGTGTTACATTTTGGATTGTCCAAAGAAGCTACTGTACATTTAGTTTTGATGACAGCTTGGCAAAGTATGAATTAAATACTACTTGAATACTACTCAATACTTAAGTACACTCATGGCATTCTCTCATTAGATTCAGAAGTCAACTAAAATGGTACTCAATTCCCAGGTATGCCTTGTCAAGTGTTAATTTGTGACATTTCTTGCCATCTTAATATGCTTTAGACCACCAGTTGTCTTGTGCAGAGGAAGGGTGGGTACAGAGTCAATAGCCCTATTAGTGCTACTGTACAAATCCATATTAGGACAAGAAACGGTTGAGTAAAGATAAAAAGCAGTCCCTTACTATTTTACGAAATGAAGATCAATCAATCTGAAAAATCCCCAGCACTTTGAATGTATCCCCAAGAGCGGTCGTCAAAACCATCAAATGCAATGATGAAATTGGTTCTCAGGAGGACTGTCCCAAGAAAGGAAGACTAAGAGCTGCATCTGCTGCAAAGAATAGGTTTATAAGAATTTAAAGCACCTCAGATTAGAGTACACATAATTGATTCTCGGAGTGGCAGGCATATTTCAACATCCACTGTTCAGATGAGACTGTGTGATCATGCCTTCATGGTTAAGTAACCATTACTTCAGAAGAACACCAAGCAGAAGAAAGTTGCTCAGGTCAAAAAACACAAGGAATGGACAACAGATCAATGGAAAACTGTCCTTGGGTCTGATGAATCCAAATTTGAGATTTTTGATGGGAATGAGTTGGATGGGAGATTGAAGAAAAAGCAGCCAACAAGTTCTCAACCCCTCTGGGAACTCCTTCAAGATTATTGGAAAACGTCTCTAGGGTTACGTCCGTAACCCCAGTTCCCTGAAGGGGAACGAGACGCCGCGTCACGAAGTGACAGCT
>JAOVVB010000016.1:2834044-2847188 GCA_028570985.1 Heterobranchus longifilis
CTGTGCCAAGTTGTAGTGCGGACTGGGTATTCCGCTGTGGCGACCCCTTGCCAGGAGCAGCCGAAAGACCAACAACAACAACAACAAGGTGCAGGTTTGTTTACATTGTGCAAGTAGCTTATAGCCTATTTTAAAGTAGATTAGTAAATCTGGCACATAACTGTTCATAACATCGCTTTTACTCAACATTTTGATTTCATTTATGGTGCAGGTTAAACTTTAGGCAGATATCTAAGTGCTGCAAAAGTTTTATTAAATTCTGTCCAGCGGTCGATTCAAGACGCGGCCACAGTTTAAAACATGCGCAGTACACTGTCAAAACTTGAGGTTTATAACCTGGCACATAACTGCTCATAACCTCACCTCTACTCAGCATTTAGATTTCATTTGCAGGTTTTACTTAAGGCAAATAGGACTGGCTTAAGTTTACTTAAGTTAGTCTAAAAAGTTTTGTGTGATGCTGTGACAAAATCTGGCTGTATAGACAGACAGACAATTTTCTGAGACTGTTACCCATCAAGATTTCTACTTTAGAGAGAGCTGCTAGCATTTACATGTCAACCTCAGGGGGGAAAAAAGTTTCTATTGACCTTTTTACCACAGAGAGCACCAGATTGCCAAAAGTTAATAAATGAAAATTCCCTTGGGTATTACCCTGTAATCAATGGGTTGTACTTTTGTTGAAGGTCTTTGACTTCATTGTAAAAAAAAAAAAGGCAAACAAGGTGTGTGTTGTCCTTTTTGTTCACTTTATTAAACCTAGACGTCTGACTTTAGTTAATTAACTCTTAAATGTTTAGTGTGATGCTTAGGTTAACAAATTGACAGAAGCCTGATAAACCGTTTGAGCACACACGAGATTATAAGACGTGCCTTACTTAAAATGTCCTAACATAGATAGAGGACTTTATTTATGTAGTTGAGTTCTTCCTGTGCCAAATTTTAGAGAAAATAAATGAAATGATTACATGGTGACTGAGTTGGACCTGAAAATAAATTGCAATCAATTCTAAATATAAAACAGACATGACATCTGTGTGTGACACACTCAGAAATTGGTCAGAAATGTTCTCGAGATTATTTTGGCTTCACTGTTATTGATCATCATTCTATATTAAATGAAATATTTTTATTACTTGCATGGTTCTCGTTCTCTCCATTTTCCAAGTGTCATGTTGCGCACAAATTCAAAAACTCTTTTGGTTAGATTTAAAATGGAGGAATGGTTCAATATAAATTGTTATGATTAAATGTTAGCAGGAATACAGGTTTCATTTCTTGTGAAGTAGCAGTCACCTGGTTGTTCAGTAAATTAACAAGGCAGCATTCTTCATATGATCTTCACAGGTCACAGTTTCCTCATAGGCATTTGTAATCATTATATTCAATAGCCTTTGTTTATCAATATTTTTTATTTCTCAGCTACCTTAGGTTTCTTCTTCAATGTAAAATGATATGGGTGTTCAAGTCAAACTGGGAGTTTTGATTTCACAGAATAACACAACACAGTTATGAAAATAAAAACTCCCTTTATTTCTCTATATAACGCTCTGCTACACTAATGAACTTACTGAATCCCAGCATTTCACTAGTGCTCAGTACGCAGCAATGATCGGACGACCTGCTTCACGTCTGCCACGCTGCCCCCCCAGGAAGTCTTTTAATGACCCAAACTTGGAATTGGCTTGGAGCAAAGTCAGGATTGTACAGGGGATGTGGCAATAACTCCCACCCGACTTCCTGTAATGTGCAAATGCTGTTGTTGAATGAGTTATTCGCCATACTTTCTGTCTCTTCTGTAAGTTGGTGACAAAGTCTAGGTCAATTTTCAGGGATCTGATGTTCCAATCAGTGTTCACAGGAACAACTGCTGCTCCGAGCCATCTCGGCCGGTGTCATCATTGCACAGCCTTCTTTAAAAAAGTTTGCACCATTCATATGTTTTACTGGAGCTACGAACCTCTTCAACATACTGTGCTTAAAGTCTTCTGTATGTGTCAATTGGTTTTACATCTTTATTTACCAGAGATTGCATTGCACGTCTCGGTTAGAATTAAACACATCTTGTAATTAAATAGCTATACTTACATTAATACCTTAGGCACAATAAGTCGCTTGGCTGATTGACAACAGTCTTTAGTTCTCTGTATTGTATTTTGTAACACATGCTGATCTAACCATTTGGCCCCTTTTTTATCAAGGTCCAAATGAGGATGTTGCATAAATTTTCCCTCATTTATTCTCTTTATTTTTGGTATTTAGTACATGATAGCTATGAAAACTAATCCATATCTAATGGTGTGCCCTTGCTGTGAGTCAATTTACTAAGATGAGTGTCTCTTTTGGCTCCCAGTGTCAGGCGAGGACAGGGTTTGGATGCAAGAGCAGTGTTTTATTGAACGAAGCGGACAAATCCGAAAGGGCAAACCCAAATCAAAGTCGATAGACAGGCAAAGCATCAGGCGATCAGGAGAGAGATTTAAGTCAGCTGGGCTGAGCTCAATAAACAAAACAGACACGTTCAATACCAGGGAAAGGTATGTACAAAAAAAAAGGCTAGTGGTGTACTAGGAGCAAGACTTTGCACAGATTCAATGAAAGCCTGGGTTATTTATAGGAAGAGTGTTAATTAGGATCAAGTGACTGAGTTTGGAGTTTGGTGTGAATTCTGGGAAAATAGATAATTGGTCTGGGAAGCAAACGTGACACCCAATTGTGCCTTCTTTCAGCATCACTGCTTTTTTTTCAAACTAAATCTGAAAATGAACGAAGGAGAAAGGTAGTATTTCACTGCTCATTTAAATGGCGTGACACTGTGTTTTGCCTAGAGCAGCACACTGGTACAAAGCAGCCCTGATTGAAGACGATACCCGTCTCTGTGTTCTGACGTTGTATTAAAAGGGATTCTAATCACAGTGGAACGGCGTGTGATTAACAGGATCCGGCCTACAGAATACTAATATAGCAATAGTGTAGATAAGAAGTATTCATTTGTCTATCCTGATATGCTTCAAATGCATCTAGATATGTAATACGGTCCTTAAAATTCATTTAAAAGCTCAGACTCAAAGGGTGCTGTCATATACCATATGCAGCTTAGTCCTGAATCGCACATGGCTGCAGACTGCAACAACCAGACCAAGTGTGTGTGAGGGAGGTGGTCTTGGTTTGCTTCCAAGTGACCTCTAGAAGAGTTTGATTGCAGCAAGAAAGTAAATTGACTCTGAATTGAGTCAATCGCATTAAGTAATGCAAATGCACTGTGTGTTTTAGGTTGCATAATTTTTTTCTTTAAATAAAAATGCAAAATTAAGCCAAAGCAAAGGACAAAGCTTTAGCACTGCAAACATGTACTTTTCTAATTATTCAGATGAAGAGAGAGATAAAGAGAGAGCAATGAATTACATTGATTTATATGTCCCAGAAGTAAACACTTTCTTTGCTTCCCATGGTTTTGTAATAAGTTAATTTTTGGTCACTCATGTGACATTACTGTATATGACTCCAGTGTGCCAGTTTCACGACCTGAGTGCTTAAAATGCATTTACAGTTAATAAACAAAACATAATAGAATACAATAAATGTATTTCTTATAATAATTTCATTTTATTGCCTCATTTTTCTTTTATCTTAACTATAACTTATGATGTAGAATTATTAATTTTTACAAAAATACCACTTAAATAAGTACTAACTGATTTGCAATGCCTTAAAAAAGACTGATGAACTAAAGAGAACAAACTGAATGGTACTGTAGCTGATACGCAAAATGCCTCTTGTGTCAGTGGTCCTGCTACACAGAAGACCACATTACAATTATGATAATGGTTACAACTTCAATGAGCAAAGGGGGAAAAAAAAACGCTCCATTAATTAATCTCCATTAACTCCAAGTCATTTCCCCAGCCCTAATATACATACAAGAAATGTTTTAATTGTACCTGTTTTAGACTCAGTTTGGTGCCATATGCTGTGTAGGGGTGCTCTTGCCTTACCTGCCTAGGCAGAGTGTGAAACTAAACCAAAAAAACAAGAAGATGATCAAGAATGGATTTCTGGCTATTATGGCAATGTTAATTTAGGGACATTAATTTAGCAATGTTGTGCAATGATGGCATTGGGGCTTGCACTTTGGCCTTGCATTTCCAGAGCCGAATGTTTGATTCCTACCTTCAAGTTTGTATGCATAAAGTTTGCATGTTCTCCATGTGCTTGGTGAGTTTCCTCCAGGTCAAAAAGACATATAGATTAGGCTAAGTTATGTTTCCAAATTGCCTGTCGTCCACCCTGCGGTGGATTGGCATCACGCTCAGGGTGTATCCTCTGGGATAGGCTCGAGGCCTTCCGCGACCCTGTACTAGATGAAAGGTATATGATAATATATAAGGTATATATGAGAATGAGTGAGTGGGAGAGAGAATGTTATGGACATTGGAAGACTGTAAGTGTTAGATTATGTTAGCTACAATTACTTTAAAAAGTGACAGTGGCCCAACATTAAACACATAACATTGGAATAATGTTAAATGAATGATTATAAAAGTAAATGTTAATATTCTGTTGTTTTGAGATTGTGTTTGTAACAGTCAGGCAGTACATTAGCACAGTGGGTCGCACTGTGGCCTCAAACCGCCTTATTGCCTCGGTCTGTGTCCATGAAGTTGGCATGTTCTCCGCATGCTTGGTGGGTTTTCTCCTACAGTCCAACGACATGCAAATTAGGTTAATTGGCATTCCTAAATTGCCCATAGTGTGTTTGTATGTTTAATTAATGTTACATACATTCAATCTATAATATAATCATCCACTAGCAACATGTACTATATTAGCAAATAAGTACCATGGTACTATACTGCATACCATGGTACTGATAACATCAGACCAGCATGATACCTACTGTATGTAAAATTTCCTACAAGATCAAAGTAAGTAACCTTCAAAAACAATGTTGGTTTAATAGGTATTTATTGAATGACATTCAAATCACAATGCAACTCAATTACAGCTACATGACAAGGTCAAACAACGTTAAGGTTCCAGCTGAGTAATGGATGGAAATGCACCCAAAGAGTCGATGCAGTTGATAAGCATCTCACAAGAAGAAGAGTGATGTTTGAGAGCACCTTAGCTCACAGCTTTATTGCAAGTATACAAATATTCTCTTCATACATCTTTTTTGGCTCTGCAAAAAAAAAAAAAAAAGAATTGAATAAAATTAAAAAAAATAATGAAAATAGTGTTCTGTCCATTTTTTTTTTATTTTGCTTGTGTAATTCACATCGAGGTTTTAATCTTTAAACACCTTTAAGCTGTTGCTATAGATTGCTATTGTGCTATTTACAGATTTACAGTATAGTTTCCATCACACGTTCCACCATACCTCACAGATCAATAACAATTTCATTTAGAGCATCTTTGGCCAGATGGTGTTTTGTCGCGCTTGAGTGGCTCGGTGTGTGAATGTGACTGTAAACGCGTGTGCATTAAAAGCGTTTGCAGATAAAATAAATAAATAAAAAAATAACACAAAAAAGTTTTATTGCTGTTTGCTGTTAAACGAGAAGGTCAACAGGAAAGTTCAGAGGAAAGGAAGGACAACCTGCAGTTTTTTTTCACACATACATCATTGTTGTTTTGGTGGCTTGGATGCTAGATGATTACAACAACATGTGTTTATATAAACAAGGTTGCTTGAAATGGAACAATATAAGCATGCAAAGCAAAAAATGCAAAACATTCAGTAATGCTGCAGAGCAAGTAAAAAGAAATGTCCACATCAAAATAAAGGAAAAAAGAAGACATATTCTGTATAGGTTAAAGTGCGGTGGCAGGGTTGCTTAGTGGTTAGCATTGTCACCTTGCATATACAGATTCCAGTTTGAATTCCTGCCTCTGGTCTTTGTGAATGGAGTATGCATGGTCTCCTCATGCTTGATGGGTTTCCGGTTATTCCGGTTTTCTTCCACAGTCCAAAGACAAATAGATCAGGCGAATTAGCATTTCCAAATTGCTCATAGTACAGTATGTGAATGAGCATGTAAGTGTTTTATTGGGTGTGCCCTGCGATGGATTGGCACCCCGTCAGGGTTTGCCTCGCCACATGCCCTAAGTCTCCCTGGGATAGGTTGAAGAACTGTGCATTCACGCACCATGTTGACACACTATGTACTGAGAATGTAAAGACCACACCCAAATCCAAATACATATATTCATATCAAGAGCACTAAGGGGATGTAGATACAGCCATTGCATTATGCTCTTAGTGTATGTCTATGCAGGTATGTGTGTAAATTTGTCTTCTGGACACGTCACTGGTCATGAATGCATATCTCAACGTAGTAGACATTTATGAGCCTCTAGGAATGAAGGACACTTGGTTTTATAACGCACGCAAACACACACACACACGCACACACTTGCACTTATTATTTACTACAGCGACTTAGGTGGGTGAACTAATCCAATTAGCACGTTCCCTTTTCTCCTTCCTTCCACATTCAAGGAGACACTCGTTCATCTGTCCCCTCCTTCGCTCTGCTCCTCGGTCCTGCTCGCGCAGCCAAGGAAGGACGAGCTACGGAAAGCCTCGACCCAATCGCATCTGTCTCCATTAAACATCAGAGAAGGGACACGGATTCTTGGCCACAGAGCGTGAAAGCAGATTGCAGCACAGGCGGCGTCATTACTCCACGTGTTAAAAACACATTAGCTGCCCATAAGGTGCCACAGTATTTACACGCTAATGAAAATACCTGGAGACATTTAACGCTTGTGCTCTGTTTTTAATGTGAATGAAGCATGAAAACTCAAGCTTTATATCCCGGGCTCAGTAGATATAATGAACATTTATAAGGGATCTAAGCATTAGTGCTGGAGCTGTATTGCTTTTTGTTTCGATTCTTTTTTTCTCTTTCTTTGATGCTTAACCCCCTAGAGTACAAATCTGATTTTACTTATTCAACTGTTAAAAAAGAGAGAGAGAGAGAGACATAGTGTTTTATATCATTTTTCCAGAACACACAGGATGACCTCACACTTAAACCTGAAGCTGAATTTGTATTGTTGTTAGCACTGATGAATTATTTATTTATTTATTTATTTATTTTTAGATGATCTTGAAAACCTAATAGCAATGAAATAAAACATATGAAATGCCCACTGAGAGCTGGGCATAATCCTAAAATATAAACTAAACAAATGAAATAAATGCTTAAACTGTGAAACACTCTCATTTCTAAGCAGTCTTTTTTCCTCATTAAGCCACAGATATGTCAGACAAGAGGCAATTAAAGGTAAGTCTAAATGCCAAACTGTCAAGGATAGGTGGTCAAGGCAAGTGCGGATGATTTCTTATGGTAAATTAAAAAAAAATGTGAAAAAAGGTTCATAAACCTGATCCATAGATACAAGACAAAAACATTCAGGCTACAAGCAACACTATGGCACAGCAACAAGAAAAGCTGAAAACTAAGACTTACTAGAACAGTGGTGCTAATCAGGGTGAAACAGAAAACAGTAGTGAGTGATTAATGATGGTGACATGCTGAGGCTGATAGGTAGTATAGTTCTGTGCCCACTGTCTCTACAGTGGCACAAATAATTCTGGGGTATAACATTTTTAAACATCCAAGTGGTTCAATTTAGAGTTAGTGTGGTAGTTCAAGTGGTTGAGGCTCTTGGTTCGAGCCCTGCCACTGCCAGGGCACCACTTGTGGGTCCTTAAGCAAGACGCTTAATCAAACACCGTACGACCCAGCCACTAAATGTAATGCCAGTCCCAAAGCAAGCTAGAAAATGCAAAGGTTGTGGAAAGAAGGGCACCCAGCGTAGATGATTACACCCGATCTTGCGGATCAAATGTCCTGATTTGGTGATCCCTTGGATGAAGGGACACAGCCTAAGAAAAACAAGAAGAAATTGTACAATTGACAAGCAGTTTGATGGCCACTTGGGCCTTGTTTCTTAGTTATTTAATTCCAAGTGAAATAGATAAAAGGCCTTGTGTTGGACTTTGTGTATTTGGTAGACATTCATGGGATCTCTCTTTATGCAGTCCAAAGAGCGACTGCAAGTGCAAGTGAGGAAGGTCAGCAGATTTAATTCCAAATCAACAATTTGATCCCTTAATAAATACATTTTAAAAAAAGAATGCACTGGCAAGCAACACCAAAAGGCCTTGAAGACCAAATAAGACAACTAGCTTTAGATGATGTCAGAATTTCATTGGCAAAGCAAAAAACCCTTCATAACATCTACTGTAGCCTAGTCACTCTTGAGGAGGTAGGAGTATCACTGTCGAAGTCTACAATCAAAATGCTCCTGTGTCTTGACTGTAAATACAGATGGTTTAAAATAAGATGCAAATCACTAGACTTTGCCAAGAATATTCACATACCCTGTCCAGTTAAACTGCCAAGATCAACTTTGGGTTAAGCCTTTACTTGTCACATATACATTACTGTACAGTAAAATTCTTCCTTTATATATCCCAGTGTAACTGAGGTCAGAGCGCAGGGTCAGTCATGGTACTGTGTTCCTGAAGCAGATAGGGTTAAGGACGTTACTCATGGGCCCAGCAATGGCAACTTGATAGAGTTCCAATTTACTTCCAATCAGTAACACAGTGCCTTAGCCCTCTGAGCTACAGTACCACTGCCCCAACTTGTATCAACTTGTATCAGAATAATAGGAAGAGATGAATACAAGGAGAAAAAAAGGCTCATGAGGTGGAGGCAGTGTTACAGCTGCCAGTGGAACTGGATCACCGGTGTCGACTGGCGATGTGACTGCTGATAGAAGTAGCAGGATGAATTCTGTAGTGTATAGATATATTTTTTTCTGCTCAAATTCAGTCAAATACTGCAAAACTGACAGGACAGTGCTTCACGGTACAGACGGATAATGACCCAAAATGCACCGTGAAAGCAGCCCAAAGCAAAAATGTAGAAAGTGACCGAGTCAGTAACTTGGTGTCAATCCAATTGAGCTGCTTTTCACTTACTGAAGATAGAACTGAAGGAAGAAAAGACAATGTGCAGTAACTGGAGGCAGCTGCAGAAAGATCCTGGCAAAGCATCTCGAGGGAGAATTGAGCACTTTGGGAACGTTCATGTGTTCCAGACATTTGGCAGTCACTGACTGTGAGTTATTTTTACACAACTATAAAAAAAAAAATATACTAATACAAATTATAATTGCGGATTTGTCCAATTACTTTTGAGCCTGTAAAAATGGAGGGAGTTTGTAAAAGCGTGGCTGTAATTCCTAAATGGTTAATGTGCAATTTTGTGTTAAACCCTTTAATTTTAAGCTGAAAGCCTACACTTCAATTATATCTTGATTGATTCATTTTAAAATCCATTGTTGTGCTGTACAGAGGCAACATTACAATATATATATATATATATATTGTCACGGTCTACATAATTTTGCGTCTGACTGTATATAAAGATTGTGCACAAAGATAAAGGACAAGGTATAATTTGTAACATTTAAAAAAAAAATCTCATAGACTGTTTATCTCGATCTGAAGAAATTGTTGCATGTTATCTAGGAAACATGCAAGCACACAAGAGCAGGAGATTAAAAAAAAAAAGACAGTTGATGGTGAAGCATCAAAACTGATAATAAGACTTCCACAACACAGGTCCACAATGTAACTTTAAATAGATAAAAAACGATGGGTTGGTCAATAATAAGTAATTTTAAAAAATGTCATTGTTGGCAAATTGCTGTGATATAAGAGGACATCAGGAAAATAGCAAATATTCAGGCTCTGCTTGATAACAGAAACCCTTCTTGCACTGAGAGTTAAGACTAAAAGTGCTTTCACACAGCAAGGCATGAGTGCCCCATACCTTGCCTGAATACAATCATCCCCTGCTAGGTAGATTTCACATTAGTAACATTATTCCACACCTGAATACACTTACATATAAACACTCTCCGATACAGCAGGTGGCAGTGTAGACCTAGTTGTTTTGCGATCCACCAGTAATAATGAGAAGAAGTTGAAGAAGAGTACGAGGAGGATGACCTTCACTTTATGTCTAACGTTATTGATATTTTGGAGAAAATGTCAAGAGCAACCATCTCGCCTGCCTTCCTACTTTATCGTCTATATGGCAGCGCAGTTCAGAGGATGAGATAAGCATGTGCTTTGTGTACACACATTTCACCAGCATTGATGAGTTCACGTAATAAAATAGTGGTCCACTTGTACTTTGTTTAGCTTTTATATTGGATTAGATTGGATACTGCTACATGTTGAAGACAACCTTTTGTGAGCATAATCTGTACCTGGAAACAATACTGCATGTGTGCTCATAATGTGTGTTCTCACATTTCATATGTACTTTCATATGTACTTTCTAACTTCATATGTTCTTTGACTTAAGAAATGGATCCATGTGTATGCCAATCTGTATCCTCATTTATATTCTCACTTGCTTTATGGAGCATGTTGTGTGGTTTTTGAGAACCAGTTTTCAGCAAGACTGTTGACATGGTGGTGTAGTGGTTAGCATTGTCGCCTTGCACCTCCAGGGTCCGGGTTCAATTCCCGTCCCTGTGTGCATGTTCTCCCCGTGCTTGGTGGTTTCCTCCTACAGTCCTAAGACCTGCAAGTTAGGCTAATTGTCATTCCCAAATTGCCCATAGTGTGTGAATGAGTGTGTGTGTGCCCTGTGATGGATTGGCACCCCGTCCAGGGTGCACCCTGCCTTGTCCCCTAAGCCTCCTGGGATAGGCTCCAGGCCCCCTGCAACTCTGAATACAAGACAAAATGGTATAGATGATGAGTCAGTAAGTGTTGACATTAGGATTGTCAAAAAGATGAAGATGTACAGTACTGTGAAAAGGTCCATCATTTCTTCATATTAAATTAAATTAAATGATGTAAATTAAATGAAAGAAATGGGAACATATGTTTTGCTGTGACAGGCTGCAAAGTGCCTAAAGATACAAGTTAAAAAATAGTTGTTGGTTAGGTAGAAACCTGAGCAGCAACCTTATTTCCCCTCTCGTCTGCTCCATCCACTCAGCATTCAGTTCCATAGGTCACTGTGTGGCTTAACAAACAAAAACATTCCACTGAAACCGCTCAGGTACAGGGACTGGACTGAAAATTGCAAAAAATGAGATCCAAGGACGTCATTCAGGAAGCTTGGAGAACTATTTCTTAAGACTATAGTAACAAATACAACATACTCTTTGTATTGTAATCTTTTTTGGAGGAAACATAAAAAAAAATGGGGTTGGGGGCTTAAGACTTTTGCACAGTAGTGTATATAGATCTATATAAAATCAAGAGACAGAGTGTGGGTCAATGAGAGATGTGATAATATTGAACACTACAGCAAATAAATAGCAAATGCTACAGGAGGGTTGTGTGCGATTTAATGGCTGTTCAGTGTTAAAGCCTGTGACTGACTCTGTAATTATGTAATTATGAGAGGTTCCACTCGGGCCAGTGGATGACACACGCGATTGTCTCTATAAATGGAAGATTATATTGCAATTCAGCTGGATTTTAACCTTACGGTCAATTTACACAATGGCTCAACTGTAATTGATAGAAGCACAAAGCATATTAGGGTCGGATTGCAAGGTGTGGATATTGGAACAAACCTGCGTCCAATGCGAACATGAATAAAATTTTGCTGGCTGCTGGAAAGGACATGAGAATGCAAAAAGGAATTCGATTTCTCCCTTTGCGCCAAGGTCATCTGGGTGAACAAGCAATCCCATCATGCTGAGAGAACAACCCATTTATCCAGTCGAGACATCTGCTTAAAATATGAACAGGCTGTGTGTGTGACACACACACACACACACATACACACGCAGACACACACTTATACACAAATACACACAAAAATGAAAAGAATGGGTTTGCTGGTAACTTAAATGTGTGTAAAAATAAATATATAAATAACAATGAAATATGCATAAACGCTATTTCAAAATGAACCTGATATTAAAGCCAAAGGATCGCGATGCTTGGAGTGTTATACAGTAAGTGCTTCTCACTAATCTAAGACGGTTTACCAGGCATCTAAAACACAATGACAGCAGCAGCAACAACAATATACCATATAAGGTCATTAAAAATAACACAGACACACATTACGGATCGTGTTTAGCTAGCTTGCTGAATGTATAATATATTATCTAGCTGAGAGCTCAGGAGATAACACATCCAGGTAATTATATACTGTACAAGGTGCAAGAGATGGAGCATGATGGAAGGACACACATACAGTATATTTGTTCATACAGGCGCTCACCGGCAGCCTGCAGTACCACAGACTACTGTATTAGGGGATCAGGGTAAATTTTTGACACTGTGATGTACCCAATAATAATGAAACATGCACATATTGTTGTTAACAGCCAACCTTTAATTACCAATTGAGTCGATTAGTTTAAGTTAGCTTATCTAAGTTGCTTATGTAAAATATTGTGAAGATTAGACCATCAAGAAGATAGATAATTATCAAATCAGTCTACGGTAATAAAAATTTTACTTAATAATCTCAAGAAACCAAATATATTAGAACACAGATCAATGTCAGAGCATGTTTGATACCCTGCACAATGAGACATTAATACATTAATGAGGGACAAAAATGTCAAAAAAAACCCACACATTAATAAACCACTTTTTTTTAATGAATGAATTAATTTATTCATTTTGTGCGCAAAACCTTCAAAATAAATGAACCACGCAGAGCAACCTTAATAACATCCCCCTAATGACTGTAGTCAACTTTTCATGATACTATGTACCCTGTCGCCAATTAAAATAGGGGGGAAAAATCATCATAAATAATTGCTAGTGGTTTTCCTGAATTAAGCAAGAACCCGAAAAAAACATAAAATAATAAAATGCCATTTCAAAACTGGGATGAGCATGATTAACCAAATATTCTGTGACTGCATAAAAGGAGGCACCTTTTCCCTTTTGTTTTCATTCCGTAGTTGATTTGTTTTAAACATTGCATGTTTAATCTAAACCATAAGGGTGACCTATTATGCCAAATAGGTCTTCAGTGTGCATGTACGATGAAAGAAGATGAGAAAAAAATGGCCTGGAGTGTGTGTGTGTGTGTGTGTGTGTGTGTGTGTGTGTGTGTGTGTGTGT
>JAOVVB010000016.1:2887730-2899607 GCA_028570985.1 Heterobranchus longifilis
AGATGTGTTTCCTTTTATCTGCCAAGGGCAAGAGTGGCTGCAGTTTTTCATTCTGGTTCATTCTACATGCCATGTATTACAGTCGTCGTGTTTTGACTTGTGGTGTTTTGTGAAGCACACTTGGGCTTTGGAAAGGCGCTGTGTAAAATACATTGCTGTAATTAGTATTATTAATGTGAATAGAAGAAGGTCAGCTATTCAGGTTTAGACAATGCAGCAGTATTATGTGTACACACACACACACACACACACACACACACACACACACACACACACACACACAGAAAGAGAGAAAGAGGGAGAGGGGTCTTTGTGTTTGAAACACATTATTATTATTATTATTATTATTATTATTATTATTATTATTATTATTATTATTATTATTATTATTTGAAAATTCAATATTAATCTATCACCTGTGTTGCTATTATCAGCTGGTGAATTCTCAAACCTCATTGTTCAGAAGCAGTTGATGACGTTTTATAGCGAATGCTCTGACAGTGGAGCGGCTACCAAACACATATTTGTATTGAAGCACTCAATTGAATACATAATTTTTTTTCTATAATAACAATCAAATTACAGAAATTTCTCAAAACATTGACGTCTCTATATTCAGGTACCACCAGACATATAGTATGTTGTCAGGCTAGGACTCTGACTGGACCAATCAGTGACATTCAGACACCTGCATCATCTTCGCTGTGTGGTTTTTGTTTTTTGGGTCATGCACTGTAATTTGTTAATTTTTTACCCGATCCTGACAATTTTCTCAGGCTATGTTCATATGGTCAGATCGGATTTGCTTGTCATGATGGTTCACATTCATAATTACAATGACTTTTATCTGACTCTAATGTGAATGAGTTTGTCCTCCAGAACGGCACACGTCCACACATGGCATCTATGCTCGCGCCATCTTGGTTAAAACATGTCATATATATGCGACCATTCACTCATTCAACAATGAATGAGATTTTAGCAAAAACATGCTTGGGACTTTGCTCTGGAGGATGGCAGGCAGGTAGTCGGCTGTATTTGTTGAGGTCCAGAAGAAGGAAGAAAGCCAGATGCCTCACTTTAGCTATTTTAGCAGCTATTACTAGCACTGCTATAAAATCCACACGCTGCTGGTGCTGACTGATGATGTCAGCGGTTTATGCATGCACAGAAGCAAAAAGTTGCATGAATTCCGATCTGCCTGTTCTTATTCAGGTCACATGACTATGCATCAGATATGCATCCAATCTAGGCCCGCATATGAAAGTGGCTCAGATCTGACCTGAAAAACATCAAATTTGTGCATTCATATGGCTCTAAAAAAAAATCAAATCTGTGTCACTTTAGGGTAAAAAAAAACATATTTAAATCACTTCACGATGGTAATATGAAAATACCTTTTCAAATCATGATGCTGCCACCACCGTGCTTCACCGCAAAAATGGAATTGATAAACAGAATGAGGTTTCTTAGTATCTGAATTAATTAAACATGTATCAGGTAGTTTATCGGGTAAATTCCCAGTTACATGTTATACTGCAGGAAATTGCCTAGGCAAATAAACAGATACTATGTTAAAGTCTCTATGTTAAATATATAATGAGCTAATGATGTGCATTAATACATAATATGGGAAATAAAGCAACATTTTATGTGGAGAGACCCTTGCATATAGTTTTTTGGTGTTGTTGTTGTTTATTTATTTGTTTTTTTTTTCTGATAATGTCTTCCGTGTCGTACCTTTGAATATTTTCGTCTTTAGCAGTGGTGCATGGTGCTACAGTGTTGCACAGAAAAACCTTATTTGAGACTGGCTATCTTCTTTACTTTCAATTAACTGTGATTATGGTGCCAATTGCTATCAGAGTAGGCTAATGAAAGTGCTTGAGGTGAGTTGTACTGCAGTTCAGAAAATCAGCCATATATAGCACTCACACATCAAGAGCAGGACTTTGTATCGAATGCACAATGTAATAGTAGGCCTTACTAACATTCTGCTTCCTGCATCCTGAACTACATTGTACCTAAAGTTTAAAGAAAGCAAGCTCTACGAGCCAGCAACAGGGTGTAATAGACTAACAGAAAATATACAGTGTGTGCAAGCATGAACAAGTTTCTTATCGCGAAGATTAAGCTGGTTTCTTATTCTTGTTCTGTTGCCCAGATGACAACAGACAGATTGAGAGATGTATGTTACATGGAACTTGAAGGATAAACCACCATCAGGATTTTTAACTGCACCATTTGGTCTTGCAGAAAAGCTGTCAAGCTCAAGGGCAAATAAACAACCAACAGGGTTTCTGATTATACAGAACACTACGCTGGATGATCTCCTTACTGTCAGGAATAAATCTTAGAGCACTATGACAAACAATGTCACGTAAGCCTTTTAAATTGAATCATGACGCAGTTTGCTCTTGGAGCAGTTTGTTTAAGCAGATGAATCACCATCAGGTACTCTCATCAACTAAAATATCCAGTTTTAGCCCAACTGAGCAGGTTCTGGTACATGTAATTGTACTTCAACATGAACAGGTTAATAGCTGCGCATGATAAATGCCATTTTTGGCTTTAAACTCATTTTTGCAATGTATTATTATTCTCTTATTATTCTCTGACATGCAACGCTGTCTATAACAAAATGTTTAATGTTTTAATGTTTGATTTTAGAAGGTTTACACTGTCAGGAATGATCCGAGAATGACAGGCTATAAATATAGTAGAAGAGAACAAATTACACACGTACACGCACACGCACACACACACACACACACACACACACACACACACACACACACACATACCTGTAGTCAATATAATATCATAAACTGTATAAATAGGTCATGGAAAGAGACTCTCTTTATGATTATTAAGCCTTTTGATTCTGCCTGCCTTTCAATATATCTAATCTAATCTAATCTAATCTAATCTAATCTAATCTAATCTAATCTATTTGACCTTCCTTATTCTCTCCAGACTTTGATTTAGCTTTTCCAAGTTTGTACTGTTTGTAGATCGCCTGACCCAAGTCTGTTTTTCCAACGCCGATCTCTGATGACCCATGTTCGTTTTGTTCTCCAAGCTTATTAATGACTCATTCTACTGCCTTTGTCCTCACTTCTAAAATAACATAAACTTCCAGATTTTTGATCAACAGCCATCACATTGTCACAAGCCAATAATGTTGCTTATTTTCTGGCAGGTATGTGTCACTTAATGTCTGTGGAATGTTCTATGAAATGGGAAATTATGTAATTTTCAAAAAAAAATTTTAACTATGTGGAATTGTGGCATTATTTTGTGGAGCAGAGAAATAATATTTCAATAATTTGTGTAAAGCTGTGTTAAACACACAACTGTGCTATGATAGCAAGCTGCCATCAGGCACTGAAGTAAAATTAAAAGTGATGTTCCTTCAACAATTTTTGTAATTAAAAAGATGTTGTGTGCAACAAAACTCTATAACTTTCATCTACTACTTTTTGTTTGACTACAAAAAGCCCCAACTTGATTACCACTGCTGGGTCCTTGGAAACCCAAGTGAGCACTGCAAGAAGAAGCATTTACAGTATTTGGCAGATGCCCTTAACCTTAATGGTTTCTCATCATACACCCGAGTTAAGGGTTAGGGGACTTGCCTAACAGTGGTAGCTTCCTGGTGATGGGGTTTGAACCTGCAACCTTCCAATCAGCAGTCCAATGCACTAATTACTGAGCTACTCCTGCCCCAACATAAAGGGTGAACTGTGAGAAGTGTGCAAAGTGGACAGTGAAAGGGTGGCTTGAAATCAGGATGCCTGGAAAGCTCACCATTTGACCTGTGTCCGACCCTCACTTGATAAAAAAAGTAAATAAGAAACAAAGGCATATTTAAATCATCACAAACTAAAAAGCTAAAAAAAAAAAAACTTTGAGATAAATGACACAAAATTCACACTTATAAAATAAAAAACAGACAATTTATCTGCAAAAATGAAATTGTCTCATTTTGTTGTCAAACTGTTCACGTGCACTATATTAGGGTTTGTTTCCTTTTTGTCTTTTGTTTTATTTTAGGTCAATCAATAATTTTGATTTGTTTAATTATGTGCAGTGGGGAATAGAAGCAAATCGAGAGTATTGAATATCACCGTCATTCAGATGCAGCATGGAACGGAAAAGGCGTGAAATTTTCATCAAATTGAAATATAAAACATTCCCCAAGATTTTCAAGAGTAAAACATTTCCAATCCTGCTCTGTCACTTTCTCTTGATTGAATGCACTTGGTTGAATCCCTCATGCCCTTGTAAAGCTGTTCTATTACTTTATCACCTTATGTCAGGTGCATTAGATGAGTATAATACGAGCGTTAGATAAGAGATCACTGTAGACTTTGGCAGCACATTTCACCCAAAAGACACTTCTTTTAACATTTTAGTGATATTAAAATAAAATAAAAAAGTAGCAGATGAAGCTGTTTACATGTGTTAACAGGAGAAATCTCCAGAGTGATATTTCTTGGAATGAATTCTGAAAGTAATTTCATTAAGCACAATCTGTTGAATGACTGTAACTGCTTTGGGGTGGAGACCTCTTCAGTCATGGAAGTGTGCTGATTATTATTAATTGATATTATGGAATGCATCATATGTGTAATGTGTAATAAAGTTTTTACATAGTCAACCCCTACATACCAATGAGTTCCGTTCCGAGAACTCGTTCATAATTGCAATTTGTTCGTAAGTCCAACAAACATTGTTTAGGTACTAGGATACTAACACTATTGGCCATAGGCAGTATATTACTGTATAAGCAGTATATTAATTGTGCTGATGGGTGAACAATCCATGTTAAAAGGACGAGCAATATCTGCCATATTTTCATCTCACTCCATTCTCTCAACTATTATAATCATTATTGCTTGGTGTTTCTTAGCAGTACCAGCTTGCTTACGCTTGCTTCCAGACATCCTGGGCTTGAACTGCACTGTCCCACGTATGCATGGTGCATGGAAGCCACAATGTACGCCAGACATGTAATCTAACTTCCGCTATTCAACATGCACGAACGAAAATGTTTAACTCGAATATTTGTATGTAAGGGACTTACTGTATTTTAATTTAGCATAATTTATAGCTGCACATACTGTCTTTGATAGAATTGATAGAAGTGAAAGATTACTTTTGTTGAGATGAGAAAGCAGGGAAAGCTTTAGCCGCTCGAGGTTTCACTGGTATTTTTAAATTCTTTTCAGAAACAATAATTTTATTTGAAATTGGAAAACCACATTTACGTTGTGCTGAACTTCACTGGCAGCTGAATTATGTCTTCAATAAAGAAAAACAAAATCAAGGACGGGCAATTAACATCTGTATTAAGTTACTATGCCTAGCCTGCAGCACTGAGTAAATTATTGGCCGATACATCAGTGGATAGTGTTCAGAATTGGTTACTCACTGTACTTGAAAACTTAATCTGTTGGCCTTACTGGATATTGCATATACTGTAGATTGTTACAGAAGAAGGCCTGCATGTGTGTTAGGGGGAGCCATATTTATCTATAACTTTACTATTCATTTTCAACCTAATGTTCATGTGAAGCACTCCATAACAGGCTTTTCAGGTGAGACATATATTATTTACTGAATACAGATAATACTGATATGTTTGTACCCATATAAAAAGAACTGCATGGATACACAGTTGAATGGATACGATTTGTATAATGCATGTTAGGTATGGTAGAGAAAGAACTTGTGGGGCAGCCTGGGAAAACCCTCCCCCCTAAAACTTCTCTGAAAAGTAAAAGTGTTCAGGTTTTTCTGGACTTGTTTGTATGTGTATTAATCACAAGTTCTATCATTTTAAATTCCAATTCTCCAAAGGACAAATGTAGAAAATTGCATATATAGATTTCATTCTGGCTCCACTAAAAGATACAACACAATGATCATCTTACAGCAACTCCTGTTTGTTAGTTTTTTTTAGCTATTTAATTCAATATGGAATTGATATCGAACATTATTTTTGAAGAAATCCTAGACTAGTTCAGAAAGTGATCCAAATGTTTTTTTTTGTTTGTTACTTTCTTTTAAACTTTTAAACTCTGAGGCTGAATATAGTAATGAACTGCAAGAAACTCCACAGCACAAAATAATAAGATATTAAACAATAGGTAGGAATGTTGTAATACTCATATTCACCTTTTTTGAAACTGTAGGCCTTACTTAATGTCATTACAAGTTTTCTTTCATGGGGCATTGTTGCCTCAGATGGTTGAGGCTTTCAGTTGCTGATCGGAGGGTTAGGGTTTCAAATCCCACCAACAGGTCACCACTATTGGGTGCTTGGCCAAGACCCTTAACCCTATGCTGTATACAAACCAGTGCACATTCCTAGCCTGGGTAGGAAATTGGGCCAGGAAGTGCATCCAACATAAAACCTATACCAGATACACAACACCTATAATAAAAGGGAAAAAGTCAAGGAAAAAAAATCCTCCTTTGAAATTGGTAAATAAAACTCAATTGCTCCAATACTTACAGTATGAAAGGAAAGTTATCTGTATTCAGAATCAGTTTATGCTTGGCCAATCCCCTCTCTCTAGCACCCCGGCTGCGAGAGGCTACAGAATTACAGAATTACGTGTTACGGGGTGGCGTAACACATTCGGAGAACACCGCTGACACAGCATCACCCGGGAATCAAGCTAGCAATCTCCGGGTGATAGGGCTATTTTATTTTTTTATCTATGAAAAATACAGGCCGAGACGAAAACTTGAAGTCTTTTGTTGTCCAAACAGACAGAAAAAAACTTTTCATGGACAACAATCCTATAGATTAGTAATTAATTATTGGTGCCATGTTTATGTTCTAAATATTGACCTCATATGGTGTCTGAGCACATTTCTTGCCAAAAATATTTGTTTCAGCATAATGTATTGTTGTTATACAATATATCAAACTGCGAGGAATTCCCAGTAGGCACAGATAACACTGCAGAATGTCTTTAGGACCATATAAACTAGAGACCTCTTGGGGATGTCTTCACGACTCATTGAATTGCTAAAAATGTTAACACCCCAGATGTCTTCAGGACTAATTTTAAGTCTCATAATGAATTCCTTATATTAAAATTGTCTTTAGGGCATCTTTAAAGAGTAATTAGCAGGATTTATTTGTGTGTATGACCTAGGCTGCTTTTATAATAGGCATGATATTGATTCATACTGTACCGTGGGTATGACCCCCCACAACAGAATGATAAATTATTCTGTACCCGACTACACTTGGGTATTTATACCCTCTGATAAAACAGGTGGCAGTGTGTGCCTAGTTAGTTTGCAAGGCACCAATAAACACAAGGAGGAATAATAAGAAGGCTACCAAGAACTTAACCTTCATGTTGTGCCTAATTATATTGATATTTTTGGGAAACTCTCAAAAGCCACCCTCTCACATGCCTTCTTATGTCATGAACTATGCCTGTGTAGGTTGGAGATGAGGTTAGCTTCTGCTGTGCACCCCCAGAGACTCAGACAGATGAGACAGATGTATTCATGATGTCATGTTCTAAAAAACATGACATCATGGCTAAAAATGTCCAAATGTGATAGACTTTTAGATTTGATTCAGTACCCGGTACCACACTTGACACCGTCTTGTCAAGTGTTCCTTGAGCACAGAATGCTGATCTATAGCAGGACATGATACATGTGTTCACATCACACTTGAACTTTGGGATCTAGTGTATCAGGATTAATATTGGATTAAGGATACATAGTGTGAAAGCACCTTTAATAATTTCTTAAGAAGTCTTGAGTTTAATAGACCTTTTTACAAAGGTACAAAGTCTATTTTGATCAAAGGGCCAGTCTGGACACCCAATAGGTTTGCATGTTTTGATGTTGCACCAGAAAATTGATTCGTAGACAGAATCAAAGCTGATTGAGATTTCCTTTGTTTTGGATAAACTCCACCCCAAGTGGAGTAAAATTTGCTTCACTAAAACCAGAAGACAACCCATCATGTGTAAATTCACTGAGATCTTGTTTCACATCAATCAATGGTACATTGTCAAGAGTACCAAAAGACAGACATATGAAATGGTTTTCTGATGTTTCCGAATAAAAAATGTTTGCCTGCTTTAGGATATGGATACGTTCTAAAAAAAATAAGAACACGATTTAGCATTTGTAGATGCCAATGAACCCCCCAAAAAAACACGTAAAAACAAAATAAATCATAACAGAGGACATGGGGTCATTCTAGTAAACCTGTGTATTATTGCTAGCTGAGGGCAATCACTGTGTTTGTGTGTGATATCTCTCTGTCTATCGCTTTTTCTCCTGTAGTCTTGTTCAGTTGAAACCTGTGTGGTAACGGCCAAAGGCGACAAAAAAAAAAAAAAAACAAGGAGGAGAGTTGTGACTTATCACACACTTTCATTCTTTTGCATCCTTTATTGTTTCAGAGAGACTGAAAAGAAAAAAAAAAGCACTACACAGCCATGGGCGAAGCATTGTTTCGGGAGAAAAGCCGCTCTTCTCTCTCTCTCTCTCGCTCTCTCTCTCTCTCTCAACTCCCACTCTTCTCTCTCCTGAGGAATGGATGCCCATTTAGAGCGCAATGATGTCTGTATTGTCTAATGTTGGAAATGAATTCAGCATTGCGTTGCCATCTTATTAGTTATTAGGTCAGTGTGACAAAGAAACCGGCATCTTGTTGTAATTGTAGAAATAAATTACATTAAATAAATAAATAAATAAATAACAAAGAAGGAAGGGATAATGAACCTCACACAGTGGCTGATATGCTAACGTTAATGATCATGTTGTTTTATAACCTGTGCCAATATTATAATATTCTTCCAATTGAATCTAAACACATTATCACCATTAGATTTTTTTTCTTTTATTATTATATTGACATTATCATTCATATGATGCTAAAATTGCAATTCCACAGGACCTAGATTTAAGATCCAGTATTAAGATGATATGATTCTGATATTATAAAGACCATGATATATTTAAGCGATATAACATGAAAGGGAGTGCTGTTGTTATAAATATCAGCATGGCTGTGATGCATTAGTGGGCATACGGGTGCAGATTGAGTGTAGAAGATTCCACGGCCATGCTGAAATTCAGCACAACAGCACAGCCTTGAGTGTGATATTGCTTTTTTACAACACTTCCACAAACACCATTTATTATCACCAGATTATGATTTATGTGTTTATTGAGCCAGTTATTTTATAACATTCAGAAGTGGGCGGGACCACTGTGGACAAATGTCATGATGTGCAAAAAGTCAATTGCCAAATATGTTATGACATATTTTGTGATATGTTGCGTGTTATGGCACTCATTTTGACTTGCGCCATTCAACTCTGGCATCTGTGATTTTTTTCACCATTAAACCCATCAAACCCATTTTGCAATCAAAATCTCATCATTTTGCTGAACACATCATTACACAGTGCATTATTAAACATCGACCATTTATTATTGAACATTTATTTGTATAAGCATGAATAAATTTCCTGGAACTCATTGCCTTTTTTATAATCCTCACTAAAAACGCCTCTAAGAACGCTGATGTGTGATGCTATCGTGATTTCTGTCACCTCTTGCTTTTTATCACAGAATCCGATGAAGCGCTTAAGTATGGGAATCAAAGGCTGATGATTTGCTAAAGAGATCAAGCCGTGTTTGTCTATTAAAGTTTAATTCTAACGTAAGTACAGGAAATGAAGTCTCCTCTTTTCTTCCCCCCGATCTAAAGATTTGTTTAATGAAATCTCTTTGATCCGTCTTTCCCTGCTAATCAAAACCTGCTCCTTGGTCTTCTTTCGACCCTCCTCCTTATCCTTTGCTAGCCCTTTATCTGATTGGATGTCTGTTGACATTGCATTATGGAGAACGAGTGTCTTATCTGCACTAATTGGTCCAGGTGGACTAATTTGGCATCTGCACTCATTTTCATGCTCATTTTCATACGGCTACAACTTTTCCAGGGTCATGTTTTGCCTGTAGAAAGGTCTTTTTTTCCTTCATTGTTCTCTCTCTCTCTCTTTTCCCTCTCTCTCTCTCTCTCTCTCTCTTTTCTCTCTCCCTACTTTCTTCCCCAAGGCTGTTGGTTTCTTCAGTTTTTTTATTGAGCTCCACACATAATTGTAAGGCTTAAAAAAGGAGCCAATCACAAATGCGTCAAGATGCTGAGGTTGTGTGTGGGTAGACTGGATGGTGAATGTCAAACTTCAAAAGATAACATTATGTACAAAACTCATAGGCTGGGCGCACACACACTTCGCAATTTACATCCACGTGTTTTCCTTGCGAATCCGCAGGAACATTCCTCAACAGAGCGAATTCTGAATAGACTTTTGTTGCAGCTTTTATTCAGACTGTTACTGCATATAGATGGGTCAAGTACAGTACTCACATGGCCACTTCTTAAACTCTGCAACTCCAGTCCATTCTTCATAGTGGAATTTTCAAAAATGTCAGGGTTCATCGTGGTTTAAAAATAGACGATGCCCTTTGTTTTCTGTGGACTAATGTTATGAGCAAATGAGTTCAACACAGCCATTTTAGGTTTTAAGATGCCCCTAATGGTGTTGCGCCTCTCTACATCACTGAAATAGTCTGAGATATTTTGCCCTCAGGTCACTGAGATCTTCAGATCTGCTGTCTTTTGGCTGTTTGTCTACACTTACAATACATATTTTAAGACAAATCTCAAAATGCATTTTGTATGTGCGCTATATGATTATTTTAAATATGATGCTTTGGTCTGTTGTTCTTGTTTTTTCATGCTTGTTATAAAGCTTTAGATATAAATGTGATTTATTATTTCCTTTCTCACTTCATATGGTTTTGTGGGCTCATGTGGAGGTTTGGGTGGCTAATGATGCGAGGTATCAGTTAGCAGCAGCCATTTCAAACACACATCTAGGTCTGGTTTAAATGCTTTTTATAAAATAATAATAATAATAATAATAATAATAATAATAATAATAATAATAATTATTATTATTATTATTATTATTATTATTATTATTATACTTTCTTACTTACAGTATATATTCACTTTTATGTTTTATTGTTTCTTACTTTTCTCACTCTTTTTTAGTTACCTACACAACTTATATTTACTTGCATTGTACTTTACTTACTGCTTATTTTTACATAATTAAATAAATCAGAAGCCTAAAATGCTAAATTTAATCCGAAGCTGGTGTGATAACAAGATCTTATGAAATTCTAGGCAGATCATCAGGAAATCCATGAGAGTTCAGTACAGCACCATGCAGTTTGGGAGAATTTAATTACTTGTTTTAGCTTATGAGAACAGTTTAACAGGAAAATGAGATATCTCTATTTTAGCAGTATTTTTGCCAAAAACAAGCAAGAAGTATTACAAGCTATCTGAATTTTTTTGAGTCACAAAAGTGTCTAAAAGTACAAATTGCAACATTTTACATAACTTTTTATTTTTTTCATAATGATAATGATAATTTTTCATGCAGTTATGTTTGTGGTCATGAAAATATGCAGTTTATTATCAAATATAGTGTTGATTGAATTTTTCTAGAAACAAAATAGCAGTGGTAGCTCAGCAGGTTAAAGCTCTAGGTTACTAATTAGAATTTCTGAAGTTCAAGCCCCGGCTCCACCAAGCTGCCACAGTTTGGCCCTTGATCAAGGCCCTCAACCCTGTCTGCTCTGCTCCCGGGGGCCGTATCATGGCTGACCCTGAGTTCTGACCGCAATTTTCCAAGCTGGGATATGCAAAGAAAAAAAAGAGGGATATACGTGGTGCATACTGTACCATGCATTAGTTCAGTATTTATGTAGTACTATATATATATATACAAACTGCATAAAAAT
>JAOVVB010000016.1:2908555-2926479 GCA_028570985.1 Heterobranchus longifilis
ACTAGCTAACTAAGAGGCCTAGTTAGCTGGCTAGCAGAGACAAGACAGATAGTCCTAACATAAATTACAACATAAATGAACAAAACCTAACTAACTAAGGAAGACTATCTACAGGTTTTACAGACAACAAAACCTGATGTGACACTCTTATCTGTTAGCTTGTTTAGGCTAGCAGGATTTGGTAATGTTAATATAATATTACTGTAAAGATTGGCTTATACTACAGTATGATGCATGTGTAGAGAACAATAAAATGTGACCATGCTTGCCATGTTTGATGTGCTAACCCTATAGATGAAATAACAAAAGCTTTAAAACCAAAAAGCCACCTACCCCACAGTGTATGAGTGACAGTTTTTGGATTGCAAACTTAAGTAACTTTTTACTTTTTTTTTTTTTTTGCAAGACAAGCTACATTTAAAAAAAAATAAATTTTAAGTTGATAAACGAGCGAGGTCTTGAAATATGAGTAATACACATGCGCTCTGTCTGCAGAGCATCACATGATCACAACTGAGACAATGTTTCTTCTCTCTCTCATGCTGTGGGATTGTGGGTAATTGTCTCCCATGCTCAGTCTCAGTCCGCGTGCGTCACTCGTATAGTGCACGCGTGTACTATTTACTATAACACTGTGACCACATGTGTGTGTGAGTGTGTAAAGCATTTTTTTCATGTAGTTAAAGTGTAGTTGCTGTTCTTTAGTAACTGTACTACAACAACGGCCCTTGTGAAGAAAATGGTTAAAAAGGCTGTAACAGTGTGGGAGATAAATCTGTTTAACAACAATGCAATAACACATTTTCGCGAAATCCTCAAAAGGAGGCAAAAGCAAATGTCATTAGAGAAGTTCCTTGTTAAAGATTTTTTACAGTCAGGGTCCCAGCTGTCAACCTCCGTCAGTCTGCGTTCAGTTTGCCATACCTTACTTACTCACCTATCATCTATACCACTTTATTCTGTGTACAGGGTAACGGGGGGCTTGGTGCCTATCCCAGGAGACTTAATTAAAATAAATATATTTTTTAAAAATTAATAAATAAACCTTTCTGACTTTTAATTTCACACCTAGCCTTCTCTTTAATGACTTGCAGTGTCTGGGGTAGAAACTAACCTGCTTATGAGCATATCTGAGGCAGCTGAATACAATCACTGCGCTTTATATTTAAGTCAACAATCCAAAAGCCCAATGGAGGCAATGAATTAAAACCATTAAACGGGGTGGTGTGGAGAAAACAAATGTGGAAGGATAATAAGAGATAACAGGGTTAATGTTAAAGCAGTAGTATCCCCACTTCATGTACAGTTTAACACACTTCTGACCTCATCATGATTTTTTGGAATAGGTCATAGCTGACAGAGAAGAAAATAATCAATATAATTCTATCATATGGATATATTCCAAAATGAGGCAATCACCAAAGTGGAGAGACCCAGGGTCATTGGTAGGGATGATCCTTTTATTTCCAAACTCTTTTACTCCTTTTTACCATGTAAGCCACTTATGCTAGTCTGCTGGTGCCTGTCAGTGCAACCAGTCTGAGTATTTATCTTTATTGGCCTAACATCTGGCAACAGTGGCTTGGGTCTGATGTAGACCTGACCAAAAATGCTTTAATCTGATGTAAATCTTGCCAGAGATTTCAAATTTTATATCAGATTACCATTATACCTACAAAACAAACTCAGAACCAGGATGCAATGCCCATTGGTACATCCTTAAATGTAATAGCCAAAACAAAGTTTAGCTATGGGACTAAGTGAGGCTTAGCTCTGTCACCTGGCATCTCCTGGGTTGGGGGTTTGAAACTTGACATCCCCCCTGGTTGGAAATAGATTGACAACAAGTTTACTAGACCACACTAATTTCTTGGATGGGTATCCATACCTCTTACCTAAGTATAGTGTAATGTTGGGTAAACTGTCTCCTGTGCCTTATGAGGTTCAATGATGTTCCACAGATTTGTGGCAGGGCTGTTTTGCATAACTTACATTTTTTTCCCTTTATTTTTAATGAATAAGTAACTTTAGTAATTGAGTGTGCACAGGCAGCCAAAAGACTTTTTAAGTGTTTATGATTTGTGTCTTGCCATCTGGACTGCCTGATTCCTCCTGATACTCTACTTTTATGTGGGGCTCTAGGTTGTAAATCACTTTCTTCTGCTATAGATGGTTCTACATGGATATGCTAAAAATAAAAAAAAATCCCAATCTATCCATCTAATTTATCAACCGACACTTTGTGCTGTTTGCATTTACTCTTTTATACCTTTGTGCTGTAATGATTTATTTTAACCCTAGTATCTGGTGCCCATGAGATAAACTTCTCTCTTGAGCCCATTTCCTCAGCTCTGATCAGAACATGAATCTGTGGGTGTGCTGTGTTGTCTGGCACCAGGACATTGGCAGTGCATTGTTTGGATGCTATGGTTTGCGGGGTGAGTTTCAATAAATCAGGCTTGTTCGTCCTGAGTATTTTATGAGTACTCGATCAAACTGGGATCTGGGAAGTTTGGAGCTTGGGCTTTTTCCCTGCTTGGCCCTACGCATGGCAAACTGTGGTGCACAGAGTGTTTCTTTGATGCTCCACAGGCTATTCTGTAAGATCAGACTGGAAGGGCTAGCATTTGACATTGTGAGCCTTAAGTGACCATGATTCAATAATCGATGTTTCTGCATTAATGTTATGTGTTATTAATGCTATAGCTGAGCAATGTAAATATAATATATGATATCAGCAGCTTTAGGCTGATAAATCCCAGATTAATTCATTTCACTTAATAGTTGTTTAGTGCCACATAAACCCGAACATATTATCAGCACTGGTCCCTGTCTCGCCAATTTACAAGCCAGAAAGAAAGCAAGAAAAAAAAATCAAAGGATATATCTTTTTTTTCCCCCTATACCTGATTCAAGTAGGGAAGGCTTTGTATTGTTGCCTGCACCATCCCAGGTCTCGGCATCAAAGCTGTAACCCTACTGTCGCATGAGCCCTCTCGCTTGTTCTTGAGTCTGCTGCAACTGTCTGTATTTCTCTCTGTTGAATCTTTGCCTGGCAGAATATGAAGAAAAGGCTGACAGGACACCTGGGGCTCAACTTTCGCAACACGTTGGTTCATGGTTTATTTCTGCACCAAACTTCGCACTTGCACGTAGTGTGTTGGGACTTGGGGTGGGTGGGTGTTGATGGAGGGAAGGTGGTACCTTGCCATTCACAGAGCCACAGAAGCTGCTTCCTACTTCATATACTACATCCTGCTGCTTCCTTTTTCCAGTATTGTGTACAGAATCACACAATCCAAAGGCATGTTTTGGTTAATAGCAACCAACATCATGAACGTCATTCAGACTTTTCCTTGAAGGTAATGCTTATAGTTATAATCTAAAATGTATAGTATTCTTTTATCTTTATAATTATCATGTGATCTTCTATGTTGTCCAAGATTTATTTCTGAATGAAATTCTTTTTATTTGACATTTTGGACTATTTTCATTTTGGTTACCCTTTTGATTGCCTAAATTGAATACAATGACATTTAACTATCTTATGATAAAGGTGCTACTAGGATTTAATTCCAGAGAAAGAAGCAGAAGCTTTAATTCTTTATTTTGTCCAACCATCTCTTCCATGGGGCCAAAACGGATTAGAAGAACATACTGTATGTCATATGTAAAGCTCAAAACTAGGAGATTCTCAAGTGAATTGTGAACTTCTATGGTAAATTTCTGTTCATGATCTCCAGGAAGTGATCAGGCAGGCATGGATTTGGCAAAAGACACCGGTACTGCCAACATCTTTTTACTATGCCTAGCCTTTTATGTTTAGACCACACCTAACACAATGTTATTTTATAGTTTCAGTACTTTATTAAAAATCATACTAATTATGAAATTAGTGTCTCTTGGCAGTATCGAAACAAATCCTAAGCTGTAGTGTACAGTGTGTAGGTCAGAGAAGTAATTAGTAATTAACGTGAAAATATGAGTCAGTTTTAACCATCTATAACCATCTACCATGTTCTATATTAACGTGCTAGTGCGCCAACAGATAAAATGAGAATGGCCATAATATTTTCCTGCAATTCACTTTTAAACAAATCTCTGCCAATGACTTTATCCTGGATTTTTGTTTTATCTTATTGCACTGAGTGTGTAAACAAACAGCTGTAATATTCCAATTCATGAGTGATACAGTATAAAAGTTTTGAACTTGAATACTCATATTGTACGTAGTCCGTTGCTAAGAAACGCAGAAGATGATGACTGCATGTCATGACCAATTATTAAATGATACTCAATCTGAACAGATATACTACATTTTCAAAAGTATTCGCTTGCCTGCCTTCACATGCATAGGAATTGAGTAACAACTAATTCTTAATCCATAGGGTTTAATATGATGTTGACCCTCCCTGTGGAGTTACAACAGCTTCAACTCTCCCGGGAAGGCTTTCCACAAGGTTTAGGAATGTCTTAATGGGAATTTTTGACCATCCTTCCAGAAGCGCATTTGTGAGGTCAGACACTGATGTTGGATGAGAAGGCCTGGCTCGCAGTCTCCACTCTAATTCATCCCAAAGGTGTTCTATCGAATTGAGGTCAGGACTCGGTGCAAGCCATCAAGTTCCTCCACACCAAACCCAATCATCATGTCTTCATGGACCTTGCTTTGTGCACTGGTGCGCAGTCATGTTGGAACTGGTGTGGGGTTGTTTTTCAGTTATTGGGCTTGGCCCCTTACTTTCAGAGAAAAGGAACTCTTAATGTTTCAGCATACCAAGACATTTTGATGGAAACTACAAACCGGTTTGATGTGGAAGAACTTGCCTACATAATTCCATATGTATTCTTTAACAGTTTGAATGTCTTCATCCTTAAAATATGTTTAATGTTTAAAATACTAAAAATAAAGAAAAAAATAATATGAAAGGAAAAATGAAAAATAAATAAGAAAGTTTAACTTTTGATTGATAGTGTATACAACCTAAACTTCTTAAAACTTGTCAAATACATATTGACTGCTCTAATAGCATCCTTTGCCAGCTGGGTGTCTACTTTTTGTGTGAAAGCATCAAACTTTTTTCTTTGCCCAGCCTCTAATTATTGTTTTAGCTGTTCTGGTAATTAGTGTTAATGTGTCTTTTGTATCCTGTTTTCTCATCATTCTACACTAGCCCCTTGTGTGTAGAATTCTCTGGAAAGGCTTACATGCTTCCTGCAATTCTGAGCTGTTTCTATAGTGCCATGGTCTTGTTTATTGTAAGATTCTTATAGCAATTCGTAGGGACCTTTGCCTCCATGTTCTTGGACAATGATAATAGATATGAATCTGTTGATCCTTGTCTGCCTTTGCCTTGACCTCTGCCATGGACTATCACAGTATATTCTTCTTTAGCACAACTGTAACATATCGACTTTATATTTACATCCTCTTACTCTCTGGCTCTAATTCAAAGAAATTATTTGGCCATTTGATAGGGAATATAATACAGTGAAACAATTAGAGACATTGAGGAATCATTTTCACACATAAACTGGCCTTAACCTGACCTTAACCCTGTTGGAAGTCTTTGGGATGTGTTGGAGAAGACTTTATAAAGCAGTTTGACACTCCAGTCATTGGTACAATACCCTGGCCAAAACTTAATATAAAAATTAATATAAGATGCATGGATATATTGGTGTATGGAGCCTATTAAAGTTTGTACCTAGATATTGGCAGTACTTATCCTACCATTTACTGTAGGTTATTAAATTATAGCATTTTACAGCTCACTTACAGGGCCAAAGAGATACTTATAAATGTTGTATTAAAAGTGCTGAAAGTTTTTCAGTATTATTATTATTATTGCCATTATAGCCGGCTATATAATCTGTTCCTGTCTATCTATTATTTTTAATTAACAATCTATTATAAAAAAAAAGTATACAGTATGATAAATAAATGAAAATATAATTGACATAATATAAATATGGCATTAGGTAATGTTTAATAATGACCTAATTATAACGTGGTATACTACTACTACGTGGTACTACGTGGTATAGTACTACTTCTTAAGCAATGTTACCACATTTATACCCATCCACATTTGCATAAATCTTTGGCCAAGATCAACCACTTCATAAAGTCCTTCCCAGCACTACACAAACACTTACACTGGAGTTAAGTCCTCCATGTTCTCAGAACCTACCACAATTTGAGCCTCAATCAGAAATATACCTGTATCATCAGGGGGAAAAAATTTATCAAGATGATAACCTGGTCTGTTAGGTCATCAGGTGACTTAATATTATTGCCACATAACATTTCTGAGCCTAGACCTGACCATCTGAAGCAACCCCAGATCATAACACTGACTCCAGAGGCTTGTACAGTGTCCACTATGCATGATGGGTGCATCACTTCTTGTACTTCGCTTTTTTGAAATAGTGTCAATCTGGACTCATCAGACCACATGACCTTTTTTTTTTGTTGCTGCAAATACAAATATTTATGCCTTGGCAAACGGGGCTCTTTTTTCACCAGTTAGTCTCACTAACAATCAAGCAGCTGTTCAGTCCCAATTCTGAGTTCTCATCATATTGTTTGCATATAGAAAAGCTCTTATACTTTTACTACTAAGCATAGCTCTGATTTCTACTGTTGATTTTTTTCATGATGCAACTTCACCAAGCATTTAAGTGACCGCTAATAAGAGTCATTCATTTTCATTTTTACTTCTGATTGTATTTCTTTAGCAAAGTTGCCAAATAGATATCCTACTGTACCTATCACTATCCTTCCAAGTTTTTATAATGTATGGGACAGTTCTTGGCCCAATTTTTGGTCAAATTTTTATTTTTGTTTGTACCTACATACATTTTTGAAAATAGCATTTCTCACTCATGCATGCATGGAAGTACGGATCACCTGCCATCAGATCCTTGTGAATTATGCATGTATAATAATGTGCCTGCTCCCCGTATCTCTATTTGTATCTGAACTTTCTTTCTCTCAAATCAATGCAGTTGTGTTTGGTTTGGTAACTTCACAAATAAATTTATGATTACATTTATGGATTATGCCTTTCTTGACCTGGGTCTATTTCACTTGATCTGAATATCACTCCTTTAATGCAAGGATGATTTAACATCATTCTATAAAGGTAAGATATAGCCTGTAGGTAATGGATTATTAATATATTTGACTTTTACTGCCCAGTTGATCTCAGTTTATGTACCTTTTAATATGTGAAATAACAGACTCACCCTTTTTCAAAGCACCCTTTTTACTCATTCATGTTGGAATTTAAAACTAAATTGACTAGGTCTTCCTGGGTTCGCTAATAGCACCTAGCACTGACAACATTTACAAGCAAATTAAAATACTTTTATTGTAATCAGCAGGCTCCTCAGCAACAACATTGGTGTTCACATAGTGATTTACACTTAAGTGTTTGCTTAATTTCACACTTTAGTAGAATACATTTGCAAGCCAGCATGCCAAATTGCTGTGCAGCTCAGACAAAATGATTAGAAAGATAAAAATATGTTTTGTATATGGAATTGGGGTGTTCATCTTTTTTCCATAAGGGTGGAGTCACACCTGCTGCTTGTTAGAAACTTTATTCTATTGCTATCTTCAAGTGTGGCAGCTAGACCGTGTGCCCTTTAATAGTGAAATCACGCATAAAGCATATAATGGCTAATACATTTTATACCAAGGAAAGTCTTTCAGGACACACTGAGTCTGAAATGTCCTCAAGTTATGGCTTTCAGTAATGTGGGTGAAACCTGTGGTGAGAAGCACTGTGTGGAAAGTATCACCTGACTGCCCATGGAATTACAGACTGCAGTCATGTGAAAACTACAGTCTGCCTCACTATGGAAATAAGACTAGCTTCCCAATGGAAAATACAGACTTTCTCTTGTGGAAATTACAGACAGCTTCCCTGAAGAAGCTACAGATGGCCATCATTTGCCTCTTTGTGGAATCGACAAACTTTAGGCTGTCTACAGATTGCTTCCTCGTTAGGACTACAGACTGCCTCCCTGTAGTGAAAACTACAGACTGATTGTCTCCATCTGTAAACTGCAGACTGAATGCCTGTGAAAACTACAGGCTGCATCTGTGTAGAAGCTACACACGAACTCTCTGTGGAAACTACAAACAGTCTGCTAGCCTCTGACTGCTTCAATTGAAAAACTACAGACTGCCTCTCTAAAGAAGCTACAGACTGCCTCCATGTGGGAACATCAGACTAATTGCTTCCCTGTAAAAAAATATATACGTGCAGCTTCAATTTAAAAACTACAGACTGCCTCCATGGAGGGATTACAGACAGATTCTCTGCAGGACAGATTCTCTACAGACTGCCTACCTGTGGAAACTACAGCCAGACTGCTTCTCTGTGGAAAATATAGACCGTCTGGATTTGAAAACTACAGACTGCCTGCCTGTGGAACCTGTCACCTGACTCCCTGACAGCCTCATTGTTGGTCAGACGACCAGCGTCTTTGTGAAACCCACTAACTGCCTCCCTGTGGAACCTACTGACTGCATCTCGAAGGAAGCTACTGGTTGCCTTCCTGTAGAACCTACAGAATACCTCTATGTGGAAATATAAACTGCCTTCTTCTGGAAAATACCCACTGCTTTCCCTGTGGAACATATGGTACCATATTCTTTCTTGGGAAACCTAATGGCTGTTCATATTTGAATCTACCTTCTGCCTCCCTGTGGAAGCTACAGATTGCCTCTCTGTGGATTCTAGCCTGACTACCCTGTGTGTAACTTACTGAATGTCTTCCTGTGAAACTGACTGGCTGCCACCCTGTGGAATCTCCTGCCTGGTTCCCTGCAGAAACCAGCTAACTGCCTCCCTACAACCTACTGACTATCTCTCTGTGGAATCTACCAACTGCTTCCCTTTGGAATCTACAAACTGTCTTTCCTTGGTTCTGCAGTAATGTGGTTATACTGTACAAGAGGTGACTTCACAAAACATGAAGTGGACTCATATTTTAGCAATGAACACAGCAGGAAAGCTGGCAAGTAAGCAGGCCTCTAGGCACCTCTGCATTTTTCTCAGCAGTAGATAAAAAGACTAATCTAGTTTTAACTTTGTCAGTTGACATTTGCATGATAAATGCTCTAAAACTAAGCTCACCTATTCTTTGTTGATTTCAATATTTCCAACACAAATCAGAATTTGGTTTTATGTTTGGATTTAATTCACAGTCCTTTGGAGAACAAGTTAACATATCTAAATAGAATCCAAGTAGATTTTTTTTTTAATGCAAAGTCATTTAAAGTGTTCAAATGTTGAAGTTTTCTCAGTATGCTGGAGTCATGATCAAACTGCCTGCCTCACGCCTGAAATGCTGGCCTCCCATGAACTCCCTTAATGGATTTAAATATCAGGACTGTACGAGGGATGTTAGGATAACTCTCAGCTGCGTTCATGAAATGTTCAAGTGACTGATTACTGAGTTGAATGATTGTGTGTACAATTCCCACGAACAGATGCATCCCTTTCACAAGGTGTCAACAAGTTATCATTCAATTTTCAAGGATCAGTCATTCCAATCGCTGAATGTCCACAGGCATGGCTGCAATGGGCCACCTTGGATCTTTAAAATGTTTGCACCATTCAAATGTTTTACTGCTAATGAGAGTCTCATCAGCATACTGTGCTTGAAGTCGTCTGTAAATGTCACTCAGTTTTATGCCTTCATTCATGAGAAATTTCATCCCTTTGACTTGAATATCCCTTTTATATTTGGTGTTTTGGCAAAAACGAAGAGCCAGTATAAAAACCATAAGTGTGTTTCCTTAAAATCATGTATACTGTAATTGTATATAAACCACATGGAATAGGATATCAGTGTACAGTATAACAAATCCAAGGAAGACAAAGAGTTAATTAGGTCCTGAACTGCCTGTTGTACAGTATCACAGATTCACTAGTATACTGTAGATAGCACGTCATGTTAAAGTGGCTTTTAATATAACTGTAATCACATTATCAGCATGAATTAATTAACAATAGCTTGGAGACAGACACCTGATATGAGGAGGTTATGGTTTGTTAACTCAAGCTTTATCAGAATATCAGAGCCATAATTAACACTAGAGTAATTCCTCCTGAGTGGAGATTAGGACTAATGAAGACATCCAGTCACACATTTCTGACGAACTCTAACACTTAGGGAAATTTTGCTTTCAGATTGTCACATTTAGGTCAAAACCCGAGCTCTTTCTCATCCTATAGAGAGGATAAGGCACCCGCTCCTTTAATTATTCTCTTATGAAATTAATTAACGGGATTACTAGAGGATTCCCAATAGGCACTGATGAGCAAGTGGATGAGTGGATAAAAGAAGGCTTTGTCCTGTCGCCTGCTTTTAAAAAGCCTCATACATCATCATAGCTAGTATATTTATAATTAAATGAGTCTTTGTATTCCATTGATTTAGACTCGTGAAACACGTTGAGGTTGGCCCATCATTTACAGCGGCAAGTTAATAGATAAACAGCATAAAAGACAGAAATGAGGCATATTCATAAAGCGGATAAAAATGATAAGTAAACCATTTACAGTCATGCTTGTGTTTGACGAGTCTTTTAGCATTAGAAATAAAATGTATTATGGCCATTAGTCTTGGTGAGAGCCTCTTGGCTAAAATGCTAATTTAAAAAGCCTGCGCAGCTGATGTATGCTTGCTAATTTCATCATATTGCTTGCTTTACTGAAGGATTGAAGGTAATATCTTTAACGCTTGTTGGCATGCTGTGATTGTCTCACCACAACATCGATAAACTGTGTATAATGATAAAAATGTGTTTTTGCCCATACATAAAAAATGAGATCTGACTCATTTCTAATAAAACACAGCCAGAGAAACACAAGCAGGCGCTTTCGAGTGCATACGTGCATGAGGATGTCTGCGTGTGTGTTCTGAATTTGTGCTGCTGCTTTTTGAACACACAATCATCCTTTAATAAGGTGAAGCGATGCATGTAATGAAACGCGGCGTCGGGGAAGAGTGGAAAGAGCAACGTTATCAAAGGCTAATTGTAAGATCCTGCGTCACATCGAGGCCGAATACACGTCAGAACATTTTTAAAAAGTACGGGCGGACACTGGAGGCATGGTTTTATTTTAGCGCACTATGAGTTAAACCGTACTTCTCAAACGGGAATTACTAATATAATTCCCAAATCATGCGTTCTGATTGGCTGGCAGCATTAGGATTGATAAAGCATGACTCACAGAGGATTTAGCCTGTTGTACTTGCAGCACTCTGCACTGCTGTACATGATTTCGCATGGACACCCTTGAGGATTTGCACTTTCCCAAAATAGGTCAGTGCTATCTCACCTGGATACTGTAGATTACTAAGTCATAACTATCATAGAAACCCATCTTATGCTCATCCCAGTCCGCATACTGAATATCCTTTCAACACACAGCAGTGTTTGTCTTTATACTTCTACACTTGTAATGTAATGATGAAATGAAATGAAATAAAATGAAAGAGAATGAGCCCCTTTTTGAATCTGGTTCTCTTAGGGTTTCATCCTCATCACATCTGGATTTTTTTTTTTTACTTTGGCTTTCTCATGAGCAATCTGGATTTCTGTAAAGATGCTTTGTGAAAGTGCCTATTGTTTAGAGCATCATGCAAATATAAATTAAGGGATTATTTTGAGATATATATCTTTGAGACCAGAAGGTTATAAGTTCAACTCCCAAGATTGTCAGAAAACCACTGAAGGCCTTTGGTAACAAAACCTTTTCTTCTTCTATGCAAAAGGGATTAGAAGCCCCATAGAAAGGTATAGAAACTACAATCTGGAAAGCAGTACACTTTTCACAACCCACACTGGACCTCATTCCCTCTGATCCTCCAGCACTGCTCGACTGGTCCCACCATCCCACAGGGATCAAGGGAGACATGTGTCTAGCATGTTTCCTGTTCTAGCACCTAGGTGGTGGAATGAACTTCCTCTAAATGTTTGTAACAGCTGAGTCTCTGGCAGTCTTTAAGTGACATCTAAAGACCTATCTGATTCAGAATTATTTAACTAACCCCCCCCCCCCCAAATAAATAAATAAATAAATAAAAATCCTTCCCAACAGTGTTTGACTGATGTTTCTTCTGGTTGGAAGCCTAGTGAACCAATGTTAGAATCTATTTATTGGTGGAAACTTTAAGGCACTTATTTAAGTCTTTATATACTTATCTACTTGATATAATCTATATTATGTGTCCTACTTTTAAATGTCCTTTTTTCATTTAATGGTATAACCACACAAAAATAAGATGATATTTATGACCATGCACTCTATTGTCCCAAAAAAGAAATGTACTCTTTATGCAACAGCTTCAGTTAAATCTAGTGTTTATTTGGCTTCAATTTTTTTTGTGTTATTTAGTACTTTTATTTGACAATGGAACAATTATGTTCTAGATCAGTAATTTTCCATTGATTCTGTAAAGCTGCTTTGCGACAATGACCTTTGTTAAAAGCTCTATACAAATAACATTGAATTGAATTGAGTTAGAGAATATGTGCAGGGGAATCCAAATAGTATCAGCTGATACTAGATCAGATTTTGCATAGAATTAACTATTTTTTTATTTTTATCAATCTCAAGCTATGCCTTACTATTTTAAAACCATTAGGATTGATTAATGTAGATGTGAACACTGAAACACACTTATACCCATGGTGAGACAGATAGGCAACATCATTCAGCAACACCAAGCGGTCCAGGTCTGTAATCATGAAGTTTCTTTTACAAACAAAATAGGCATGGTAAATAGAAAAACTCAGTGTTTGCTACCTCTTCTATTTAAAACAATGTACCCACACTTGTGGTTCTGTAATTGGTTTATTTATTTATTTTGAACTTTGACCGGACCTTGCATATTTATGCAATTTAATTCGTTTCTGTTTTACATGGTCCATGAGAAATGAATGAGATTTGTTCATGTTTATTCCACCAGTTGTTATATTTGACATTTTCTTCATCACTGCTACTGATGTGTTATGGAGTGTTCCCTGAAGCAAGCATTAATGAATTAGCCAGAGGTGGAAGGTAATAAGTTTGTTTACTTTGTTACTCTAGAATAATTTCTAGAGTACTCAAATAGATACTTCATATATCTGCACTTTACTTAAATAGTTTTATTAGTGGACACTTTGTACTTTTACTCAACTACATCCTACAACAAATATACAATATTTTCTACTTTAAAGCATTTCTGCGTGATGACCCTTTACATACCCAGGGTGGTGCATAATATTAAAAGCAGTAATACTGCTGCCTACTGGCTATCATACACAACTGCATGACCTGCATTCCCTACTTGTGTAGCAGGTGTTTGAAATTTGAAGTGTTGCTGGTTGCAAATAGCAACAATACAACATGTCCATAATCAGGAAGTAGAGAGGCATGGGCTCAGAGAGAGATAGAAAGAGAAAGAGAGAGAGAGAGAGAGATGTGACTTAATAGCTACTGTGAACTAACAGAACCTCAGTACTTTTGGTACTTCAGTAAATTCAGTAAAGGTTCATACTTTTGCTCAAGAGGAATTGTACATGGCGGAGTTCTACTTTTACTTGAATCATATTTTACCTAGGGTATCTCTATTTTTATTCATGTACAGATTCAAAAGTATAGATCTTTTTCTACCTTTGGAATTAGAGCAAATACAAACACAATTTAAAGTTTTTTAACTGAATGCAGTCACTGATACTGATTGTGTCAACCTACAATCTGGGCTAGAAAAAAAAATAAAATCAGCCGAAATTAGAAAGTCATTTTTCTCATAGCCATTAGTGATGCTGTTGATATTCATTTTACAAAATGTACAAAACATTCTACTTTAAGACATTTCTTAACAATGAATAAGATGGCAAAAATGAAACCTTGTTCAACATATATTTTTCTTGAAGGATATAAAGGACTTATGCAAGCCCATTTATACCTTTTTTTTGCATAAACTTCCTGAGAAGCTGTCTGCCTCTCATAACTTTCATGGCTTTTTGTGTGAGGTGGCTAATCTAAGCCCTCAGCTGGACGCTCAGGTTGCCAAACCATGCTGAGATGCCATGGCACAGTAAATTCTCGACAACAGCATGAGAGGACAAAAGCAACTCTTAAAGCTCTAAGCCTGCACAGTAAATGGAGTCACTGCTGGACCTTACTGCACACCTTACTACACTCTATGTGAGCTGCTTATTAAAATGTACATCATGGGATTATTGGAACCTGAAAAATAAGGAAGCATTCTACCTGAACAGGATAGACATTTCCAGCTTTTCTTTAAAGATCTTTAAAAAGAAAAACCTCTGTGAGTCTGCTGTGTTGTCATTGGCAGTGAATCCTTGGGTGCTGTTTTGGGCTTGATTCGATTGGGATCTTTGGAGTTTGGAGGCCATGTTGAAGGTCTTTGCTTTTTCAGGTGCAGTGAGTTGTGGAGCATTGGGTGTCCTAGTGCCTTTCTATCATGGACATCATTGATTTATTTATTTATTTATTTTTTAGTTTTGCTGCATTGGCATTTTTGTAGGATCAGACCAGATAGGCTTGCATTTGGTCCCCAGAGGCATAAACAAGACTTGAGTGCCCATGATCCTGTCACCAGATTGTAGGTATATAATTGATAATCAGTGTTAATGTATTAATGCTATGTGATGTTGATTTTAGGACTGATTAGTGTATGTTCACATCGGCATGCCTTACATTGTCTGAAGAGGACAAAAAGGGCAGTCATATTGTTTATAACATAAATGCAACAAAATGCACAAAATTTGGCATGTGCTGTATTTAAGAAACATCATATCAGCGGGACCTTTTGAAAAGTGTGGTGGTCTGAGAAAACAATGTTATCTCATTTTTGTCGGTGTATTAAATAAACATATAAAATGATATAAAATTTTGTTTTTCTCACGCTTTCTCTCACAGAAAGAAAAAAACAAAACTTTATGGGAAAAACCTTGTATATTTTATCAAAACGTAAAAATGCTTTTATTTCAAAAACTTTTGAACCTGACTGTAAAAATACTGTTGCGTTGGGGAGCCAGTTAATGCTGTCAATCAACCTAATGATGTCTTCATAGTTAAGTGTTCATCTCTTGCAAATAATGGTACACTTTAATAGCATGCACATCATCATCATCATCATCATCATCATCAAAAGAGAGAAGAATGCTTACACACAAACAGATGACGCGAAGTCTTCATGTGTACATTTGACTAGTGATATTTAGCTCAGCTGATAAGAGACCAACTGATGTATATGTAGATGTAGATGATGCTCAAAGTCAAAGTGGGAACTTATTTCCCATTGCAACCTTATAACTCTTTAAATCTTTGCCAGCAGTGTTGTAGATTGGATGGTAAATGCACAGATAGGGAGGCTGTCTTTCTGATGAAGTGTAATGAAATCTTTAAATGCAATTTTGTCTCCTTTTCACATTTGGAAGGACCAGGTTTTAAAACACTATGAATTCATGATCCTCTGCGCATGTGTGGGGCGCTCACTGATGTCATCAGTCAGCACCGGCAGCACAGGGATTTTATAGCAGTGCTAGTAACGGCTGATAAAACAGCTAAAGCAAGGTATCTGGATTTCTTCCTTCTCCTTGACCAGCAAGAAATACAACTGACTAAATGCTTGAAAAATCCTAAGCGTCTATCCATGAAAGCGTCTATCCATGCGTCTATCCATGGTGTGAGCAAAGATGTATCAATGCATGCGTGTCGTTTCCGAGGACTGATGAATCCACATTAGAGTGCCTTAGTGGTTACTGTCACCTTGCACCTCCAGGGTCCGTGTTCCTACTATGCTTCTGTTTTTGACCTGCGATGGATTGGGATCTTGTCCAGAGCGTATCCCACCTTGTGCACCTTGTGTATCCCACCAAGTCTCCTAGGATAGGCTCAAGGCCCGCCGCGACCCTGTAGACAAGATAAAGCAGTATAGATGATGAGTGAGTGAATGAGTGATGACATGCAAATCCGATCTGACCAAAAAAACTAAATTGAACAAAATGGTTTTTTAAAATTTGAACATAGCATAAGGAAAAACTGATGTTTTCTGACCTGTTATATAATAGAAAAAGTACATTTCACTGTCACATGAATAACAACAGAAGCTGTTATACAGAAAATATTACAATATGCAGTACTACTCTGTCCATTGTGTGTCTTATATTCATTGTCAACTCTTTTACTCTTTTTATGTCTTACTGAATATTAAAATAAATAATGCCATTGGACAGCAATACTTTTATAGCATCTGTTGCATTGTGTGCTGCTTTACAGTGTGAGTGACAGACACTATGTCACAAAAAAAGATTTAAAAATCTACTTAGTAACTAATCTACTACACAGAGATAACTGAGAGTAATAGTTTGTTTAATTGCTAAAGATAAAGTCACTCTGATGAACGCAAGCATGTCTTCGGTTTAGTGTCTGAGTGTGATAGAACTTGTGCCTGGCGCACACACACACACACACACACACACACACACTGTAATCTTTGATTACCAGCCCAGTTTGAAGGGAAAATGTGCTGAGGAGCAGCACATTCTCTAAATCCCAGAAGTGCTACCTTTCATTTCTCTCTCCTGTGCTAGCGATGCTGCAGCCGAGAGCAGCTGGCACACTTTCGGGCAAAAGTGCGCACACTCTCTCTCACACACACACACACACACACACACACACACACACACACACATCCTTCAGGGTTTCTCAAGGTGTGCATGTGTGTGTGTGTGTGCAGGTTAGTGCTCAAGATCAGTCATGATCCTCTAACACTCCGGCCTAACAGGAGTCATGTGGAGATAAGAAATTGGAGAAACAGCCACCAAGCAAAGTTCAGTTACAGTCAGGCTCACATTATTGCTTACACCAACAGGATTTTTTTTTCTTTCTATTTCATCTGTTATCCCATCAGTTCAATTCTACTGTATATGTTAAATGGGAGTCTTCTACGGAGTGTACCATAGAGCATGCTATACTAACTACTAATACTAACATATCACCTACTGTATGATGTGCTGGTTGTTATGAGGTCACAACAGTTGCTATAAAATACAGTAATGGAATAATGTTAAGTATTGACATAAATGTTACACTTATGTAGATTTTAACTCTGAATTCTTAGATCATAAACTACTCCCTGCAAAAAAAAAAAAAAAAAAAAGGTCATAATAGCAGAAAGGTCAAATAATTTGTCTGCGTAGAGAAAAAAATAAATACAGATATTTAAAATGACTGGAATTGGGTTAAGGATTGACAAATTCAAATTCAACTTCAAATTTTATTTGTCACATATGCAGTACAATATGCAGTGAAATGATTAAACAACCACCCGTGACCTTGAAAAAAGATTATTAATGGGAAATAAATATGGAATAAAATAAAATATAGAAAATAACTTTTGTTAAAGGAAAATATACCTATAAAAGATAAAACAGAATATAAAATATACGAAAAAACTAGCGGTACAAATAAACAATAAAAAATAAAGAAAAACCTAGCTGTACAAATAGGTAAAAAATGTTTTTTTTTCTGTACAAATATAGAAATGTCAGCCACGTTATTAAGAAATGGATCATGAATGGACTTCACTTAAACAGTTGCATCATTAAAAAAATCTACATGAGAAATTAATGCTACAGATAATGTAAGAGAATACCCACACATATAATGAGACAGGAACTCAGGAGGATTGGGACTAAACAGTGGACAGAAGAAAACCACTTGTTTGTGAGGCCCATCAGAAAAAAATAGTCTTTAGTCTGCATAAAAAGTATTTAGTCAGCCACCAATTGTGCAAGTCCTCCCACTTAAAAAGATGAGAGAGGCCTGTAATTTTCATCATAGGTATACCTCAACTATGAGAGACAAAATAAGAAA
>JAOVVB010000016.1:2967788-2980023 GCA_028570985.1 Heterobranchus longifilis
GGACATAGAACATATCCGATATGTGTCACATATGAGCAAAAAATCGGAATTGGGTCACATTTAACTGACAGTGTAAAGGTAGCTTTAGTTATTCTAACTTGAAGTGAATGCAACATTTTACAATCAACAGTTTACATTTTGCAACATTTGTTAATTGCTACAACTATTTGGTAAATTTAGTTTTACATATTTTAATGAAGAACAGATAATACTGATAAGTTAATAAGGAATAATAGTACAAGTACAGATTGCGCCACACATGTACAGTACTGCTCTTAGCCAGATTAGAAGACATTGTACTGTTCTTAAGCAATAGAACAGTCTGCATTATTCTTAGCCAATCAGATGATTCTGAACTACGTTAATTAAAACACACTGGAGTATTCTTAGCCAATCAGAACTTCTCAATAATTCTCTTAGCCAATCAATTTTATTAAATTTAAAATTTAATTTTATTTGGATAGTGTCTTTAACAATCGTCATTATTGCAAAGCAGCTTTACAGAATCAAAAGAAAATATTTGAAATGGGTGAGAAAATATGTATGAATTACAGTATAATGATCAGATTATCAAAAACATAGTACTACTCTTATCAAAACAGAACGCACTGCACTACTCTTATCCAATTAGAACACACTGTACCACTCTTAGACAAACATAACACACAGTGCTATCATTAGCACAACATACAGAACTACTGTACTTGTACAAGACTGAGGTTTGGTGTTCCACAGGGTTCTGTTTTAGGCCCACTACTATTTTCTCTCTACATGCTTCCTCTTGGCAACATAATTTATAAGCATGGTATTAGTTTCCACTGTTATGCTGATTACACACAATTATATGTCTTGGCAAAGCCCAAAGAGAAAAAACAGCTTAATAAAGTTGAGGAATGTGTGAAGGACATTAGACACTGGTTGCTAATTAACTTCCTTTTGCTTAATTCTGACAAGACAGGCGTACTGTAAAGGACCAAATGCGTCTAGAAGTAAGCTTTCTGATCACACAGTAACTCTGGATGGCCTTTCTGTTTCATCATGTACAACAGTAAAAGAACTTGATTTGATTATAGGTTCTAGTTTTTCATTTGAAATTCATGTATATAATTATTACTAGGATTGCATTCTTCCATCTCAGAAATATCCCCAAGATAAGGAATATATTGTCACTAAATGATTCAGAAAAATTAGCTCTTGCTTTTGTCACCTCTAGGTTGGACTATTGTAACGCCTTACTGTATGGTTGTTCAACTAGGTGCATAAACACGCTTCAGTTAGTCCAGAATGCAGCAGCGAGAATCCTCACTAAAACCAGAAGATACGAGCACATTACCCCTATCTTATCCACACTGCATTGGCTCCCAGTGAAATGCATTGATTTTAAAATACTACTATTGATCTATAAAGCATTAAATGGTCTTGCATCAAAGTACCTGAGTGGCCTGCTAGTGTTTTATGATCTGCCACGCCTACTTTGATCAAAGGATGCAGGCTGCTTGTCACTACCTCATATTATGGAAACTACAGCAGGGGGCAGATCGTTTTCTTACAAAGCCCCAAAGTTATGGAATAGTCTTCCAATTAATGTCAAGGACTCGGACACAGTCTCAGTGTTTAAGTCTAGGCTAAAATCCTAATTATTTAGCCAAGTATTCTGTAAATAGATTTGTCTTAGGTAAAAGAGCAGATCTGGGGGACTCATGGACTATGATGGTACACTGGTATATTTTGATGCTGTCTTCTCATTGATCAGTCAGGTTTGTTCATGGTCGAGTGACTGGTTGCTTTACATCCCATGGAGCCCTCATGTCTGTTTCCTTCTGGCTCTCCCTTTTAGTTATGCTTTCATAGTTACTCCTGCCGGAGTCACTGCTTGCACTCTGCACTAAATATACGTTTTGTTACTGTTAGCTTATCTAACTGTTATCTCTTTCTCTCTCTCTCTCTCTCTCTCTCTCTCTCTCTCTCTTTGTCTAGCTACACATGGCAATCCTGAGCTGCCAGTGATCCAGACGCCATCTGCCCTCCAGTTCGGCCTCTCTGCTACCTTGCTTCTGGTTGGAGATCTTGACGCATGGAGGCCCAGTGTGGTCTGTATGGGATGCGTATGGTGACTGGGGACAGTTCCATTTGAACTTAGACTTAGCTGGATGGTTTGGTACAGCTGTTCTTTAAAGTCTTCTGTCTGCAGTCACTTAATATTTTCAGGAATTTCCCACAAACAGTTTTGTACCTGATCCTCCAATAACAAAAGTGAATGTCCTATTAACTTAAACACCTCTACTGTTATGTTGAAATTCCAGTCTCCTAACACTCCTTCTAGTATGACTGCAGATCAATTTGGTATCACCCAAATGAGAATTGTTCCCTAATGAGTCTGGTTCCTCTCAATGTTTCTTTCTATTGTCATTTGAGGCAGTTTTTCCTTACTATTTGCGCCCTCGGCTTGCTGATCAAGGACAATCTGATCAATGTAATTTATACAGATTTATTTACATTTTCAAACTCTTTTGCATATTTTTTTATTCTGTAAATTTGCTTTGTGATGACCATTGTTAAACGTGCAATGAAAAAAGGAAATCAATTGAATGTTACTCTTAATTAATCAGAGCACATAGTATTACACAGAAAAACTATTAGCCAATCAGAACTCACTGTACTTTTCAGAGCCTAATGAAAAAACACAGAACTGTCCCCAGCTAATCAGAATACACAGCAATGCTTTTATTGAATTACTGTACAGCAGTGATGCCCTTAGTTAAGGCCCTTAACCCTGTCTGTTCCAGGGGTGCCGTAAAAAGGCTGACCCTGCGCTCTGACCCCTGCCTACCAACAAGAAGCTGGGATATGCGAAGAATTAAGCATTTCACTGCATGTCGTACTGTGTATGACTGTGTATGTGACAAATAAAATTTGAATTTGAATTTGAAAGTGGTGTAACTGAAGCATGTTAGTACTATCATGTAGAAATTGCATGTTCAATTACTAGGTGATGCTACACAATTTGTAGCTGTAAGTCCAGGGAACAGATTGGCCAAGCAAAAATATATATTTTTTAATCAAATCAAATTAAATAATTCATAACCATACTAATTGATCGTGTTAGGTCATGCAAGCAGAAGTGGTGGATAATGCTTTTTCTCCTAGTGTGTAATGCCATCCCCATTTTTTTTAACAGAAGTTTGAAACAATGCAGTTGGCTGGCATCACCTGTTGAGGAGGAAGCATGTGATTGTCTTTGCCCTCCCTGGTTGGTAGTTGTCACCTTGATGGGAGAGTGCCCTAAAAGGATGGGAACTGGCCATGAATAAAGTAAGAATAATAATAATAAAAAACTACAAATAAATATATATAATTAAAACAATAATGAAAAATAATGATCTCAGCTAAACAGTGAATTAGACTCAGCTGATCAAAACACACTGGACCAAATTTACTTGAAGACCAGCCTGTAATTTGATAAATACATATAAATCTTATAAAATGTCTCCCTGAATAGAGACATTCAGTCCTCAGTAATAGACTCCAACATTCAGACCACACTGTGTGACCTAACAGCATCATGGGAACAAGACTGCGGTGACATTGATGTTTTTTCACTGACCTTTCACCGTCCTCTCCAACTAATTCCCCTCTCCATCAAGATCGATCCATCTGGAGGAGATGGGTGTAACATTTCACTCAAGGGAGGAAGCTGCGTTTTCACATTCACACGTCTGTTTCAACCTGAAACGAGCAAATCATCACAGACATCTAAAGGAATTTAGGCATCTAAGCAAATATATTTAAGAGATTCTGAAGCAGATCACCTTGTAGCATAATATTTATGATATTCAAAGTTTATTTAGTTTAATGACTAAATGAGGGCAGGGCATTTAAAAATGAAGGTCATATGACATTAAGAAGGTCAGCTAGTTGTATATAAGACTAAAAACTGATAGAATAATTAACACAAATCAAATTAAGGAAGACAGGTAATATATGCATGGTGTCACTTTTGACTGTGTGGAATAAAATAAAATGGTCCTGAGACTAAAAACTAGCTTTATTTCTCTATATAATCCCCTGCTACACCAATGCACCCAGATATTTACTAGTGCTTGGATATCATCAACGTAAAAAGTTTTCTCAATACTGCCTGCTTCACGTCTGAAACACTGGCCTCAGGAATTCCTTTACTGGCCCAAACATGCAGAAATGGCTTGAGTGATGTCAGGACTGTTTATGGAATGTGACAATAACTCCAAGCTGAGTTCATGTAATGTGCAAGTGGTGTTGGTGAATGATTGTATGTACAGTTCCCCTAGACTAAAGCATCTCTTCCATAAGTTGGCGACAAGTTATTTGTCGATTTTCAGGGCTGAGATGTTCAACTCGCTGAATGTTTGCAGGAACAACGGCACTGGGCTCTCAGCCATCCAACATTCTTGGAAGTAGGAGCTTCTTTAAAATGCTTGTACCATTCAAATGTCTCATCACTGTACTGTGCTTAAAGTCTTCTATAGCTTATATCCTGGTTTGACTCGAACGCCCCTTGTAGCTTGGCTTAGAGTTAAGTGGCTTAGAGCTAGAACTATGGAATTGTTTAGTATTTTCTGACTTACTCAAAATATCCCACGACTAAGCAACATATAACTACAAGAAGATTCTCAAGTTTAAAACAGATAAATGTTCACACAATAATAGACATCAGAGTTTAAAGGGGTTTTAAACAGAATGATATGCGCACAGTGGCTGACTTGTGAGTTTCAGTTCCTTTGTTATGCACTGGTGCTGCATTGCCAAATCATCACATGTACTGTAACCTTTGTGGAGTTGTTTGGTATCTCAAAACGACAGTTTCTGACACTCTGTGACACACTGTTATCTATAAAACAGCAGACAAAGGGATGTTGTAAAGCTAAAAACAGGTGTAGCACCCGTTTAACAATCACTTTGTTCCTAAGCGTATTATTCAGTATCACTTTGTGCCAAACTGAGTCATATGTAGGAGGTGGGATTAACGTGTGAAGACAAAATTACACATTTGAAACCGTCTGGATGATAATAATGTGTACTTCCAATGCTATTTTGTATATTTTCTTTATTTAATTAGGGCAACTATGTTATTTCATCTTTAAGTGTATGTGTAGCCATTTTGTTCTTCGCTCCTAACTTCCTGTTGTTTCTGTTCTTTATCCTTTTTCTCTGCCTGACTATTATGGTGAATTCTATTTGTAGTGATGGGACACACTTTCCATGTCATTTCTAAGGACAAAGGCAAAAATCATGGGTGTGAGAGTGGATCTTAGCTCTAAGCAAAAGAAAATAACTTTGAGAGCAAATGAGAGTGAACCTCTCTGGGAGATAGACCAATCAAATACAACCCACAGACTCAGCTGTATACAGTAATATGACTTGTATTCGCCACTTGAGCAGAAAGACTTGTCCCCATTTTTGAGACTTCCCCCTCAAACCCACTCACATTTACTATTGCAATTCTTGTATGTTCCTGTTTCCTACCCTTTCTGCATTCATATACCTTCTTGCATCAATCATTTCCCCATCCTGTCCTAAACTTTGCTATATCCTGTAACCAAACCACCTACAGTTTTCTCTTGTTTTGTTTTACAAAAGTCTCTCAACTGTTCCCAACCACCTCAATTTCCTGTCCAACAGTTTTTTCCTTCCTGTCCCCAATCCTCGTATCATCCTGTTTCCATTGTTTTACCTTCCTGTCCCAACTTTTGCTCCTTCCTTTGCCCAACCTTCTCATCTTTCTTTGCCATTTATGTTCCTTCCTGCCCCAAAACCTTTTTTTTTTTTTTTACCTGTCCTCAATTATGTACTTTCCTGTGTCCAGCCCTTTCACCTTCCTGACCTCATTCTTGTACCTACCTGCTCTTATTAGCATAGACTCTTATCCCAAGCCTTCTCATTTTTCTGTCTGGCATGCTTCTACTTTCTTGTCTCCGACCCTTTTCTCTTTCTGGCATTTTCCTATCTCGAACCTTCTTTTTGTCACCATTCTTGTTCCCCTTCTCCCTATCCCTTTTTAGATTCAACACCAATTTCTGTCCCTATCCCTATAATTCCTTTCTATTCCATTACTCTCTTCTGCTGTCTCCATCTTTTTTTTTATTCTCATCCTCTTCTTCTTATCATCACTCCCCATCCCTATTTCCTCCTGTCCCCATCCCTCCCCATTCATCCTCTTTTCTTCCCTTACTCCTTCTCCTTTCCCTTCTATTCACATGTTACTCTCTTTCCTGTCCTCAACCCTCACTGAGGTCTCACTGCATTGTGGAGCGTTCTGTTTCAAGGTGACCTGGACGAGCCGGCATTGTATGAAGTCACACTCATTAAGCAAGAGAGTGTGTGTATCCTTTGTAATCCCGAGGGAGACATATCATACCGCTGCCTCCTTCTTGTCACTTCTAGGTGGCGTCCACATAAAACAAAGCTGCCATTAACAAGAAAGCAGGATAATATATGGTGAGGACGAGTAAATGTGTCATTTAAGGCGACACGGTAACATGTTTGTTGTCAAATTGGAAAAGGCAGATTCAATAAAAGCCATACTTTTAATTTTGCCTGTAAGTTGACATCTCTTTTTTTATTTCCTTTTTTTTTTAAATTTTTTTTTTTAACTCACATGATTTGTACTGATTTGCATAATGTCCACATGCTGACTGGAAAATGCAAGAATATTCAAATCTCCATGGGTGTTGGAGATGCAACTGAGTCATCACAAAAAAAGAAAACTTTGCTACTTATTTATGAATGCTCAACTAACCAGCCGAAGGCCTTTCAGCAAAGTAAAGTTTAAGTTAGGCGAGAGAATCAAAGATTTAAAAAAAAAACCAACAACAATGAAATGAGGAATAAAAGAAAGGAAATTGAAATAAAGACAAAGGAGAAAGAGTTTGGCAGTGAGTGAAAGAGTGACTTTCGGATTGTACGGTTTCGACATAAAAAAGTGTGTGCTGTAGGATTCACAGCTGATCACAGCAGCAGATGATTGCTGAGCGCGCTTGCATTCTCCCAGGTGAACAGCATTTTTACTTTTGCTTTTAAGTTTGAACGTCCTTCTCTTTTTTTTTTTTTTTTTTTGATCTACCGAAGTCGATTAGCTGATATCACCTCGCACTACACATCTGCACATTTTCCCTTTGCTCCCTGTGAGCTGAGATTCCCTTTTAATGACACCAATCTCACTTCGGGCTGCCAGCAGTGAAGTCCACATGCTGACTGGAAATCGTTCCTCTCATCAAAATCCACACTCCGTGCTTTAATTATTCATGCCTAAAGAGGGTATGCAATATTAAAACATCCCCAGGCAGTAGCGCAGCCCAGGAGAAATATACCGCTCTGACTTAAACATGCAGCATCACAACGAATAGCTAATGTCGAGCCGTGAATCCGTGCTAGTCCACATTTGTTTACTCTGAGGTGTAATTAGCGCTGCAGCAGTTTTACCACATGCTCTCTATGAAAATGGAGGCTGACATTAGATCAGAATCACTTTTCACTGAAGAAGAAACGATGCCAGGAAAATGACAACGGTTAATTCGATGTGTCTTGTTTGATTTTATTATCTGATTGTGTTTCAACGCTTTTTACCTCCAGGTGAATAAACTCACTCACTTTTTTTTTGGATCAAGGGCTACAATGCTTGAGGGCCCCTGCCTCATTAGGCAGAATTTTAACAAAAATGCAGCTACAGGGTCGCGGTAATGTATATCTAGCATTTACAGATTTGACCCCTTTGTTTTAGGCAACATTTAAAAAAAGGAGAAAACTTTTCTGTTTTTTTCAGTGGTGGTCAGACTAAACGCAAATATAATCCTCCTGGCAGAAAAGCCAATACAATCAAAAAGAAAGGACATGTCCCACTTCCGAGAGTAGACATCTTGACCTCATGTTGACTTTAACATGCTGAACTTTGACCTGTGAATTCCCTAATCATGTCTTGAAGCCAGTAGAACCCACAGAGGTATCCACCATGAGTGGCTGTGTTAATAAATAACTATAACAGATGTCTGTCTTGTAAATGAAAGACATATAAATGACTCTTATGACACTTTAGCTTCTTGTTGTTTGAAACTTTCTGGGAACTTTGTATACAGTAATGAACATAATTATCTAAATATATATTAAAATTATTTACATTAGGAAGGACAATGAGCTCATAGCTGATATACTGTTAAATAAAAGTTTATATATATATATATCAAATCATGGGCTCATTTATGTCTGCGGGGACCAAGGACAGTCCATCTGGTCCGACACAGCCTCCAAACTTGATTGAGCACCCATGGGATGCCCCAGTCAAAAAGTCTAATCAATGTCTAACCACTCTGTAACCCACAGCAACCAAAGGATCAGGTGCAAAGATCCTGGTGCCAGACACCACAGCACACCGCCAATGATCTTGTGCAGGTCTTCCACAGACCTGCCCAGGGGGTATAAAGGGAACTGGGACATAATGTTATGGCAGATATGTATGGGTTGGGACAATCAGGAAACGTTGCATTACTGTATTTCACCAGCATTTCCACATCACCACGGAGAAATTTCGGCAGAAATCTTTCACAATTAGATAAATAGACTTACATACATTCACAGATTCCTTTTTTTGGAACACATCATAAGTTAAATCAAAATTTCCCGCTTACCCTCAGGTCTACTGTAAAGTTTCTTTCCTGAACTTTCAATTTGGCCAAAATAAGAATCTCTGAGGTTAGTTCCTTTAGAAATTGTCCAAGCTTTATTTCAGGAGCGTGCGGATACTGACAGAAATTCCTGCCCACCTAGAAAAGTGCTATCTCATTGTAGCACAAGAAGAACCTCTGTTCTGAACTCGAAACCCTGTGAGGCGAAACCTTCGACAATCCATCATTTAAACCCTTCCGGACTGTGAATGACACTCCAGTCCGTTTCTCATCACTCATCATTTCAGATGTTCCAATTTACTTTTCCCCTCTCAGATAAATACATTTGACTTGAGCAGGTAGAAAAGCGCATTCTTGTTCTTCAGAGTCGGAGCTGCCGTGGAAAGCTTCTTCTATTTTTCCTTTCAGATGAAGGGAAGGACTTGGGTGAAAAGTGTGAAGTATTTGGCCCCTGTTTGGTTTGTAAAGCCAGACACGAGGGAAAATTACAGCAGCTCGACATGCTTTCAATCCCACTTCTAAAAGACTAACCCACTGCAAGAGCCCAGTGCTGCTCATTATCCACACTATAATAAAGCTCAAAGTACTTTTGTGTGAGCCGCTGTGTTTACGTGTAGCCAAAATGGGCTTTGTGTTGTGAGGTGTGTGTGTGTGTGTGTGTGTGTAGACAGTATATCGCTGTGTGTGTTTGCAGAATGCAGAGAGTCAGCAGAAAACCTTTTGACATGCCACAGCGGATCATTCAAATTCCCGCGGAGCTCCAGCTTTATCTCCTGTTGCCAAACACTCTTTTCTCTCCCTCACTGTCTGTCTCTCTCCCTTTTCTTTCTCCCGTTAGCATCAGAGATTACCTCCTCATGCTTTACCCAGCGTAATGAACTTCATTCAACCTTGGTGTTTTTTTTTTTGTTTTTTTTTTAAATATATATTTATTTATTTATTTATTTTTCGCATTCCTGTACCGCATGCTGTGTTTTCATGTGGTGATAACTGTCGTTCTGCATTAATGCTGCAGGCGATGTGTAAAAAGCCTTTTTCCTTTAGTTGTCTCCGCTGCTGGACGTGAATGATGTGGACAGATCTGCTGCCCTGTGTCTTTCACTCCAGAAGCATTCTCCACAGTTTCTGACTCACAAACACATCTTGCAACGGTGCACAAAGCGTGTGTGTTTTTTTTTTTTAAGAAAACAGTGATACGCTATTCCCGTGTTCGCCCATCCATTTCAGCGCGCCTCTGTTGCTTTGCGCATAAAATATACAGTCTTGCGGATATCCTTTGAATATCATTAGCTTCAGCGCTGACAAAATGGAAGTGACACAGATGAAAACCACTCTGTTGGGTTAAACAGAATTGAATGGACTTTGTTTATCTCCTACAGGCAGGGGCAAAGGGTTGATTATCACTATAACATATGAAGTCTGTTAATGAAAAAAAACAAAAAAACCTTAGGGGGCAGAACAGGGAAGGATCATGACAAACCTGATAAGCAATGAAATCAAGCCTTATGTGCTAGTCAAAACACAAGCATAGGCATGCAAATTCTTGCAGACGCTGACCACAAACCCTTGAAATTGGAATATTGTTTTGTATTGTGCTTTCTTCCAATTGGGCTAATTTTATGAACTAATTTTACCTTTATTACAGGATAAGTCTTACTAAGGGCTGTTTAAACTAACCTTAATAAATCATAATCAAACAACTAACTAAGTGCTGTAATATGAATTGAATATGAAAATACTGTATGACTACATGAGGACAGAATTCTGGTTTGTAAAACTGAACTGAAAACAGCTACGTGTTTGCATGAAAATGTGTTTTTGTCCCAAAACAACATTATGGTACTGTATTACTGTATATACTGTGTCACGGGGGGCCTGGAGCTTTTCTCAGGAGCACCAGGTGGGGTACACTCACGACGGGGTGCTACACAAATGCTCATTCACACACTTTGGCAATGCTAATTAGCCTAATCTGCATGTCTTTGGACTGTGGGAGGAAACTGGAGGACGTAGAGGAAACCTACCAAGCACGGGGAGAACATGCAAACTTCATGCTCACAGACGTGAGGTGGGAATCGAACCCGGACCCTGGAAGAGCATGCTGCATAAAATAGAATATATATGCAGTATATTCTTTTCCATATAAATCTAAATATGACAGTCTCAGTTTGCTCAATGAAGAGAAATTTTATTGCTATATTATTTTATTTTACAGAGTCATTGTTTAGATCATGTTTAGCTTAGAGAAACACATTATTCATTTTAATTGCATGGTGTCTGTAAATGCAATGCAGAAATGTGATGCTGGCATCCGATGCCCTCTACCACTAACGTCTTTCAGCATGCATACCAGACATCAGGAGAAACCCACTTCATCGGTTGCTTGTTTGTACAGAGCTGAAGCGAAGGTTGACCGTGGAGCTTAAAATCAATGTTACAGTTGTTTTGATATAAAAGCGAAGGAAAGTCCCAGGGGCAATGAGTTACGCAAGGGTTAACAGCAGACCAGACTAACCAGACAGCTACAGAAGCAGCCCTCACACAGGCTTTCTTCGGTCAGGGGCAAAAGTTTGCATCCCCCATGATTTTTTTTAACTTAAAAACAGACATTGTAATTTATAATTCATAAAAAAATGTGAGTGTGTCTAGCAACGAGATAACAATCCGAACCACACACAGTGCAACAGAACAACAGGGGGAAAAAAGGTTCAAGAAGAAGTTTTGCCGTGACCCTCTCTGTCTCCAGACATAATTTAAATAAAACAGTGTACAACCTCTGCCAAAGTTTAAACAGATACAAAGAAAGTAAGTGAGGTCAAATGTGGGTCAAAGGTAGTGGATCCAAAAGCTGTTAGTGTTGTAGTGTTGTGAAAGGTGGGAAATTGTGGGAAGGGTCAGGTCAGGTTTTTTTAGAGGAATTAAATAAACAAAGAAAGAAATAAGCCAATTCCATTGGTTCACCTTTAGCTTCATTATGTGCACATGGCATTGTTTCAACAACCTCATGCAACATTACACCATTTCATTTTAATCCAGGGTTGCATTTATTTTTGGCCCAGACTTTGGGTTTAATGACCCGAAACCTCGCTATAAATTCTCCCAAAGCACATCCTCAAGACTTTAAATGGGGTTAAGATCAGGACTCTGTGGTTGCCAGTTCATGTGTGAAAATGTTTCCTCATGCTCCCAGCACCACTCTTTTATAATCTAAGTCCTGGAATATGGCCGTGCCATCAGGGAAGAAAAACTCCATAGATGTGATACCCTGGTCATTCAGTACATTCAGGCCGTCAGCTGACTTCATTTTATTGCCACATAACGTTGCTGAGTCTAGACCTGAGCAAATGAAGCAACCCCAGATCATAACACTGTTTCCAGAGGATTGTGCAGTGTCCACTATGCATGATGGGTACATCGCTTCATGCACTTCCCTTCGTACCCTGACCACATATCACTCCGGTATAGGGTCAATCTGGACTCATCAGACCACATGACCTTTTTCCATTGCTCAAAAGTCCAATCTTTAACCTCCCTAGCAAACTAAAGCCTTTTGTCCTGATTAGCCTCATTAGCAAGTTGTT
>JAOVVB010000016.1:2988781-2999527 GCA_028570985.1 Heterobranchus longifilis
TGATTAGACAGCATGAATATTACACAGATGTGCCTTAGACTGTCCACAATAAAAGGCCACTCTGAAATGTGCAGTGTCCAACACATTCTTGTAACCTTCTTGTTAAGGATGTTTCTCGAGGCACAAGGTGGGGTACAGTGAATTCACAGGGCACACAATCACATCACTTAGCCTAGTCTGTATGTCATTGGACTGTGGGAGAGTACCCAGAGGAAACCCACCAAACACTGGGAGAACATGCAAACTCCATGCACACAGACCTGAGGCGGGAATCAAACTCACACCCTGAAGGTGAAAGGCAACAGTGCTAACCACTACGCCACACATTCTGGAAACACTCGCATATTTTTCTTTTACATCACATTCTCAAAGAACACCAGAGGTTCAGTTTAATTTGCATAGCATTTTCCACAATGGACATTGCCACTGGGCAGCTTTACAGAAGTAAACATACAGAATCTAAATAAAAGAATGATTGAAATTTACAGCTTTATTGATTTATCACTAATTAGCAAGCTGGAGGTGAGGAGGAACCAGGCTCAAAGAGGAACACCTCATTTGGATTAGACCAGATAGTGTTACCATAAGTAGTTCTATAACTGACTTTCTCTGACTGATTGGTCACATTCCCATATTTTTCTTTTCTTGTGTAACTTCCCTAAAAGTCACTATAAGGTTGCTCTTTGATTTTTTTTTTCAAACTAAAAATTCAAGACAATCTCAAAGATTTTCAGAGCTTGCGTTTGAGGTTTTAATTCTATAACTACAAACCTTTTTGGACGCATTCTCATCATATCACATGATCACATCATTTAAACCTTTCTGAACACATTCTCAAGGTCATATGATGCAAAATATCCAAGATCACCAAAGTATACTTCTAGGTGCTATTTTTGTGAGCCATCACTAAGGTAAGCCAACACTAATTTTCTACATCCAGTCTAAAAAAAAAGTCCTAAAATAAAACTACAGTACATTAATAATAATTCCAGTAAATGTAATTCACAACTAATGTAATTTAAAATATAATTATTGTTTTAAAGAAAAATCCACTTACCTGTTTGTTATATGGTGTACAGTTGACAAAAAAAAATTGACAGAAATTATAGTTACAAATTAAAAATATGCTTCAGTGATTCTTGATGCTTTCAGTGGTCATAGATAGGCAGGAACTTACTCACTCACTCGTCTTTTATACCACTTTATCCTGTATTCAGGGGGGAGGCTTAGGGCACGAGGCAGGGTATACCCTGGAGAGGGTGCCAATCCATCGCAGGGCACACACACCTACACACACACACACACATTACGGGCAATTTGGGAACACCAATTAGCCTAACCTGCATATCTTTGGACTGTGGGAGGAAGCCGGAGTACCCAGAGGAAACCCACCAAGCACGGGGAGAACATGCAAACTCCATGCACACAGAGACGGGAATCGAACCCTGGAGGTCCAAGGTGACAGTGCCAACCACCGTGCCGCCTACCTGATCTTAAAGAATACAATTATGAGAGAAGAGATGAGACGAGAAGATAAGAGGTGAAAAGAGAAGAGAAGAGAGGTCTTCAGGCTCATGATAAGCCAAAGTAGTGCAGCAAACAAAAATGCCTATAAAAAAAAAGAAGAAAAACAGAAAAAAGCCCTCATGGTGACGGATGATAGCAGTTCCCTGACAAATCAGAAAAGAAAACAAGCAGGAGGATGAGTGTGAAAAAGGGAAAAAGGGGTTTAAAACTGCGCGAGCTGAAAATCGTCCGCTGCCAAAAAAAAACAAGTGGTGAGGGAACAACATAGGAGCGTGAGGGGAAGAGGCAACAAGAGAGAGAGAGAGAGAGATTTGGTATGAAAAGCAGGCGAGAACACAAAGAGAGAAATGAAAACTGACTTTGACACGGCTCATTTTCAGCATGCGTGTATGAGTGCATATGAGTGTGTGTGTCAGCGCTAATAGGTCCCGCAGAAACCAGAAGCCCCGGCGCTGCCGATCGAAAGCGAGCTTCAACGCCCCGACCTGACGAGTGCTGCAATCACTCAGATGTTTTTTTAAATAATCATAACAATGATTATATATTTTATTTATCCAGAGCCTCTGTATCATGAAAGGTGAAGATATAAAAGACATACAGAATAGGAAGAGAGGTCAAAGTGGAGCCAAGTCAACGCTGTGTACGAGCTCTACAAACTGTAACGAGTAAAAATGCTTTCATTCTAGTAAAGGAATATTTAAGGCGTGTATCTTCGGGCCAGCTGTCTCAAACGACTACAAATAGCACACAGCATTGCTGAAGAGAATTAATTGAATATTTCAATATTTTTCCCATTTGTTAGCTAGTTAGCATTTAAATTTAGACAGACTCTTCGACGGAATCAATTAACCTCTCCATTTCAGGGTAACCACTGCTCACCATTCATTAAGCTCCACAGACGGGGACCTGCTTTACATGCTAGGCAATCTGCTCCATTTATTCATTCATCATTTCCATAAGAGCTTCATCCGGTCAGGGTCATGTCGGATCCACGGAGTCTCGCGATCTTAAGAAAAGAAATCAGGAATACAGCCAGGGTGGGATGCCAGTCTATTACTGACACTCATGCACACGTTTATTTATATACTCATTCACACCTAGGGCGGATTTATGTGTAAGGTGTGTGTGTATGTATTTGTGTATGGGCCTGTATTTGAAAGGTAGCTAACCTGGGGAACATGAATGATGGAAACTCATACTGGGAGAACATGGGAAACTTTGCACAGAGATTAACCTGTGCTCATATCGACCTGGGAACACAAAGTTTTGGCATACCTTGTAAACACTTGGTGAAATATTGCTTTTTTTTAAGAAGCGTATTATCTATTCACTACAACACTTTCAAAAGGTGCCCCAGCCTGTAGTTTGAGGAGAATAAATGTGAGTGGAGAGAAATTCAGTGTTGCTTAGAGGGTGTCTGAAGTTCTATGACTTTATAGCATTCGTCTATGCAATAATGATATCAAAAAAAAAAAAAAAAAAAAAAGCTTATTCCACTAAGCAGCAAGGTCTCACCTTATAGCAATTTAAAAAAGGGACATTTTCCAGATTTGTATCTAGTAATTTAGTGTTTCAATATTCATATCTGCACTTGAATTCATGTTTAATCCTGGAACATTTTAAGAAATTTAAGCACAGCACGACCTCGAGTGTGAACAGCTCCACAAACACCATTTATTATCGAAAGATTATGATTTGTTTGTGTATTTAACCAGTTAATTTGTTCCACCAACACGTATCATTGGCAGACATCACCAGACATGGCTAACTAAGCATGACTGGTGGAACTAGTGTTAAGCTGGCAACTGACAGTTAGTATAATTAACATGGGTGAAAGTAGTTTGAAATTCTTACTGATACTATGGAGCCAAAAGATAAGGCGAATAAACCATAGAGGTGGTGCATATTCCTGAGAAACTTACAAGAGTCACACTTAGAATGTTAGATAATGTTAGAGAATTGTTAAAAACCTGTGACACGGAATAATACATATAGTTAAACATCCCAGTACTGTTGTTATGCTCAATAATAATCACCATAATGGAAAACCTCTTATCTAATCAGATTACTTTGTGGTACTGTAATTAACTCTTGTACTGTATAATACTGCACCCTCATATCTACAACTGCATTACAGCCGTGCAGATATTCAGTACAACAGCACTGAGTCTTGTATGATATGCTTGAATGAGATATAAACAAGACATAATTGCAACAAGATTCATGAGCCAAATTCAAAATGTGCACATGATTAAAGTCATTTGACCAACAGCAGCAGCAGCCCCTGGAAAGCATAGTCCAGCATGTTTCTGGTGCTTTTATGACACACAATGTAAAATAATGAATGCTGTAACTCTGTAACTTTAAATTGAGTGCTGATTCTTTATTCGGCCAGCTTCATATGTTTAAAGTTTTAAAGATTCACTTCTGATGAAGTGAAGACAGCGGTGCATTTGTGGTTTGCAGCTCAGCCTAAAAAAAATTTTTAATGAAGGAATACGAACACTTGTTGACAGATGGACAACGTGTATTGAAAAGCAAGGAGATTATGCCAAATAAAAGGCATTTGCCTTTTATAAAAGGAAATTAAAATAAACTCTACAGCCAGAGTGCGGATAATTTTTGACTCACTCTTGTAGTTGGGTTCGTGTTGTGTCTGATTGCTGTAATATGCAATCTTATATTTTGGTTATTTAAGTTATTTTAATGCCTCTATGTGTTAAAAAATGGTGCCAGGTAGTCTGTGAGGTTGCAACAGCTAGAGGATTGCTTTAGGGAATGATGGCATGGGCCTATTCAGATTTGAAGAGAAATCTCATTTCACTGAGCAGTAAGATCTTGCCTGTAGTTCTGGTTTTTGCACAATGAATTTCACATCATTGACAGAAATACAATGATAAGAACTTGCCAATGTAGTTCCTGACTAGCTGCCTAGTTACAATAGCAGGTAGACTATCGGGGACAACTCCCTGTTCATATAGCAAAGATCAAAGATGGAAATCAATTATTTGCAATATTTGTACTGTATGCATAAAAAAGCCATACGACTGTAGGTGTGGGATTAACTCAGTTTATAGAGTAAAACAAAGCAGAAAAAGAAATGCAAGTATCTATAGGAAGATGTCTGTTACAAGCTTTGTGACAATGTCCATTGTTAAATGTGTTATACAGATCAAATTGAATGCCATGAAACAGAATGTGACTAACCTATTGTGGCTGTTATTCTCTGGACAGTGGTCCGGTTGAGTTTATAATGCACTAAAAGTGATGAGGTATGATGACTCTGAAGGGCATCCAAAAAGCAATGCTTGCCAAGGTTCCTCTTTGGATTAATAAGGCTACCAGGGCGGCTGGTTCTTCCAGAATGGAATGCACTTACAGTCAATATTGAAAGTTAATGTCAAGCTCTAGGCAGGCAAAAATGACCTTAAACACATCCCAACTCCAAAACAAAACCTGTGGATCCATGTACAGTAGGGCTCCAATTAAATGAATGCACAACCTTGCAGCAGCAATGGGTAGAACACAACATTGCAATAAAGATAAGTTGTTCTTTTATTTTAGATGATTTAGTGAAGGTTAGGTTGTATGTGTGTTTGTGTATGTGTGTAAGAGAGAGATGAAGTGCAAGGTTGTGTCGTAGGGAGGCGTGCATAGGGAGTTAAGCCGCCCTGAAGCAGAGTGAGCTGGCATCTTGGCAACGGGGCGTTGGTTGATTGCTGGATACTGAGGTGCCAGAACTGGGAGGTGTCCTCAACAGAGTCAGGGCAGGTGAAAGTCTTTATTGAATGTGTCTGAGCAAAAGACATGAAGAGCTCTGCAATAACACTATTGAAAATGAGAATATGTGCCCAGTTGAGGTTTAGATCAACATTTTATATCAAGTCTTCTCCTTGAGGATGAGGAGCAGTCATTGTGATCATCTGCCAGCTATGCTGTGTTACCTTGCCCTGGCCCTAGTCATGTGTGCCTGGACTGTCCAAAACGACACAGCACAGTGGCAGCATGTGTGCATGGAATAAGGGACTGCCTTCATGGTGAAACACTGAACAAGACTTTGAAAAGAGGCAAGAACACAAAGAATTTAAAATATGAAACTAATCATAAGTAATAAAAGGAAGGAAATCAATGAGCCAACAATATAACCGCCTTAGAAAAGATGCATCCACAATGGTTCCTTAGATGGTTAATGCTTTCTTGTTTTCCTCTGCTACCCCACTGTTGTGCAGTTTCACGTCAAACCTACAATGGTTCCCAAAGGGACAATCCAAAGTGAGCTTTAGGATGCTAGATAGAACCTTTAGATCCAATATTATGTGAAGATCTTTAGAGTGTTGCTTTAGGGAATGCTAACATGGGGCCTTTCAGACTTGAAGCGGAAACTGATTTCACTACTGTGGAACAGGTCACTGAAGCAGATTTTGCCTGTAGTACTGGTATGTACATAAAGTGGGACAGAGCCGTGTGATGTTGGGAGTGCTACTGTATGATGCAAGTTTGCCCAGGTAGCTCACTAGTTTTTTAGTTACACAAGAACATTCATGAACAAAACCAGTAGTCATTTTGAAAGAAAAAAGAAATTGTGGTTGGATTTAGTATAACTTTGCATGCTTGAAGATGTGTGCGAAGATACAGAGAGTAAACCCCTGCCCCTAACTGACCTTCATAACTTGAGACCATGCTGATGGCAGAATAAATGAATGCTTCAAAGTTAAATATTGACATGCAGCTTGTTTTGACCTTCAACCGCTATGTTTTTTTAATGATTCAGCACATTTGGGTGAATGTAAAGAGAGTGACTGTATAGTCGGCCTAAGGTTACGAACTCGCTCTATGGGATTCGCAGCATCTCTCATGGTGCGAAAGGAAGCCGGCCGAGCTTGTAGAGTTTTATTCATCGTGCTCAGATCTCGTCCTGCTGATCTGTGAGTACTGACGGCAGATTTGTTAGGGTTTTATGTCAGGGATGGAAATGGATGTGTGTGTCGGTTTTGACGATGAAAGCCTACGTCTGTTCCTTCTGTCTCTCGATATGTGTGCGAAAAAGCTTTGAGGATGTCTTGCTGTCTTTTCTCGTCTGCTTGTTTCAGCTGATGCGAGTTCACGCCAACGTGCTGAGCGGCCAAACTCAATCACTCACAGAGCTGGAGAGTTCAGGGTAAGCAGGGTGGGATAGGAGTAACAAAGTAAGCTTAGAATCGAAACTCTGAATGCATGAGAGAACTTTTATTTTATGATTATTGTACTTACTTCTTATTTCGTGAAATATTAATCACTAGTTCAATATTTCTTTATTATAAATCTGTTATCATCAGTAGAGCCGTTACAGTACTGTTACTTTTTAAGGATTTTTTTCGTTGTCTAACCAAAACACAAAGACATCTATCTATCTATCTATCTATCTATCTATCTATCTATCTATCTATTATATGTCTGTCTGTCTGTCTGTCTGCCTTTCTACCTTTATAATTTTCTTACCACCATAGTACCATCCATATTCCATATAGTACCATCCATATGTACCATCCATAAAACACAAGAAAGAAACTTGATCATACAGAGCGGATTCTAATATTAATCAGGACAATAATCAAAGCACTCATTTAATGATCAGATTTGACTGTGTCAAATAAAGTTTAAAATTTTTGTCACTATCATGTTCTTAGCATTATTGCACAGCATTAATAAACACTATTCTGCACTATATACACATACTGTAGACAGTTTACTGAATGCTGTATGGTGAACTGGGCCATGCAAATCTCCCACTTAATTTGAAAAATGTGTGTTTTCTTTTACTCTTATACTAAATCATCATGGAACTAGGCTCGGATGGCACCATCAACAGCGGAACTGCATATGGATGAAAACAGAGAGGGTGAATATTCATGTGTCTCTTTCCCTTTGACTCAGCAGGAGAACACGCATCGGAAACCAAAACAATCTTTTTTAATTCATCAATTCTTTTCTTACTGAGGATCTGTTTCCATTGAAATGTAAAGCCACCAAATGAAATGAAGAGTCTCTCCAAAATAGGCTATTAGCCATAGAATGTTGCAGTCTTTGGTTAACTACCAAGTAAGGTAAAGTTAAAAAAAAAGGAAAGAAAAAAAATAGACAGTGTGTTAATTATTAAACAGCATTCCATAGAGAATCAGGAACGTTTCCTATTATAATCAAGGTGAGGCGGCACGGTGACTTAGTGGTTAGCACTGTTGCCCTGTATCGTTCGATGCCCGGCCAGGTTAGAATTCAGGCCAGGTTCAATTCCCACTTCTGTGAGCATAGAGTTTGCATGTTCTCCTCGTACTTGGTGGGTTTCCTCCGGGTTCTCCGGTTTCTACCCACAATCCAATAATATGCAGATTAGGCTAATTGGTGTTCCCAAATTGTTCGTTAGTGTGAATAAGTGTGTGAGTGTGGAACCCTCCTGCCCTGTATACAGGATAAAGCCATATAGATGATGAGTGAGTGAGAGAGTGAGCAATGTGTCTTAGCTAGTCATTATTTTTTACAGTGATGGTCACGTTTGTGCTGAAACCAAAGGAGTATTGAGAACAAGGGCATTGAAGATTTGAAGTATTGAGACAGAATCATGGAACACAGGTATGAAAATAATGTTTCACTAGTGCTTGGATGCCATCAGGATAGAAGGTTTCCTTTCAAAAGCTACACTCGACGCTGCGTGAAAACGCTATGGGAACGTTTCCTCGTGACCAGTTGTGAAGCACGTGTGTGTCAAACACGCCAAATATTTTGGCTTATATAACCTTGGTGAGGTGCACCTGCAGGTTATAAATAGGAGTAAACCGGAAACATCCTCAGATCTTTTTGTCTTCAGGATCCGTTTTGTGTGTGTGCGTGTGTGCAAGCATTCTCAGCAAAGTAGTAAGTTATTACTAACTTATACCATGGCTGAATCTAAAAGGAAATGAGTCTATCCGTGTGAGAGGAGTCTTGCGGAGGGCGATTTCCACACTTATTGTGTTGGGTGTTTGGGGGAAGAGCACGCTGTCCTCGGGCTTGAGCAGCGCATTCCTGGGGCTCGCGTGCTGATCTCGCGGAAGCGCAAGAGACGGAGTTTGCCCTTTCTATCACTCTTTCGCCGAATCGTGAGCCGCTTCTGCCTACTTCTCAAGCGTGCTCCGGCACTCCCTGTGAAGCAGCAGAAGAAATTTCCTCTCTTACTTCCGCGGACATGGAAACTATTGTTTCGGAGCGCCCCTCTAGCAATGAGCAGGCGTATCAGGAGTTAGTAGACGTTATAACACGTGCGGTTGAGTGCTTACACCTCGAATGGCCGCGGGAGCAAGACTCCCCCAAGCGCTCGAAACTAGACGACAGGTTTCTGTCGGGTGGCCAGAGGGAGGAGCCTTATCGGCGCTCCCTCCCCCTTTTTGGTGATCTCCACGACGAATTAACCCGTTCATGGAAGAGGCCATATTCGTCTCGTATTTTTGTGCCAACGACATCGATTTATTCTAATGTCGTGGATGTAAAGGCAAGAGGCTACATGATGATCCCCCAGATAAATGACGCTTGTGGGCTATCTCTCTCCTGGGACGGCATCTTCCCTGGAAAAGCCTACGCTCCAAGCCGTGCAGACTGACATCTTCGCTGGTGGGTCTTTTCAGGCAGCAGGTCAAGCTGGTCCTGCTCTGCACACCATGGCTGTCTTACAGGCATACCAGGCTGACTTGCTAAATGACCTGAGCACCGGCGGGGTCACTAATGAAGCGGCGTTTTTGGAGTTACGCCGAGCCACAGATCTGTCTCTCAGAGCAACCGAGCAGACGGCCTGTGCTATCGGCCGCTCCATGGATGCCATGGTGTCTACAGAGAGACATCTATGGATTAATCTTACGGGCATCAAGGACAGGGACTGTGTTTTCCTCCTTGATGCCCCTATCTCGCTTTCCGGACTGTTCGGTGATGGCATCACTACCGTCATGAACAAGTTTCGGGAGGCAAAACTTCGATAGGTTTCTTCCCAGCCGTGCTCAACAGTCAGAACTGCCGGCCCCAACCAGATCTGGCTTCTCCGAGGCGTGAAGTTCAGAAGGAGAGTGGGGCGAGCCGTGCACCCCCTCGTAGTGATTGGGGTGGAGCTCGCTGCGCTTCACAATCTGCCGCGAGGAGATCAGACCTGAGGACCATTATCTCGGAGAGGAGAAAGTCCTCAGGACTGTGAGGGTGTCTCAGTGGAAGTGTATAGAATTTCGTGACAGAATTAATCTCCTTGCCGGCACCCTCAGGAGACAAAGTGTTAGGTGCTCGGTTCCCTCCTGCCATGTTTCAGGACACCGAACACCTAACAGCCACCACCATCACCACCGCCCCTACGCCTAGCTAAGCGACAAAGCTACCGCCCCTTCGGAGAAGCTGGCAGCGTGAAAGCTACTGCCAAGCATGTCTCGCTGACTACAGGATTCAATCATGTGTGTTTCGACGGCGTGGGTTTTCCACTTCCGTAAAACCACAGTGAGCACCTCTGTTAATTCGAAATCACAGGCTTGCTGGTAAAAGGGGCCATAGCACATGTTCCCCTCCCAGACAGAGCCATTCGGCATCGACACGTCATCCTAGCTCACATTATTTTTCTTAGGGTGGAGTCTTAACGCCACAGAAAGCGTTCTCCTTCCTACACAAAGTATGACATGCTGAGTGTCATGTGGAATCTGACCGCAATGCGGGCACACCTGTCTCCTGCGTGCGCCGAATCCATTTATAGCACTCTAAAGGAGCCCAAGCTAGGCCAGGAAGTAACTTCACCACTCCTAGAGCGGTTTCAGTGGTGGCTAAGTGCCGGGGGATTTCATCCAAGGTCCAATCCCCAGTGGCAATAAGGGTTACGTGCCGAGAGCTCATCCTTGACTCTGGGTCCCACTCTAGGTCTGTGCTGTCGTCGCAAGTTGCTAACAGCAGACGTTTTCCCTTACGGGCCGAAGTGCGGCCTTAGATGGCTGTCCAGCCCAAGGGATCTGGAGAGGTCACCTTCTTGCGTGGCATATCAATCAACTCGAATTGATGACTTTATTTCTGGCCCTGAAATACTCCCTCCAGCAATCAAGAGGCTAGCATGTCCTAGCACGGATGGACAACACTACGGTAGTCTTGTAAATATCGCCTGGGCAGACTAGATTTGCGCCGCTAGGAAAACTAGCGCACTAGGTTCTGCTTTAAGGACAGGACAAATTCTGTCCCTCAGGATCATTTACA
>JAOVVB010000016.1:3004189-3014426 GCA_028570985.1 Heterobranchus longifilis
ACACACACACACACACACACACACACACACACACACACACACACACACACACACACACACACACACACACATACATAGAAAGGCAAAATGTTTGTCTGTTTGGTTGTTTTCCATGGCACTGTAGAGGAATCTGCCCAGGGCACCATAACCACTAGAGCTACCACTACTTCTGGACACATTTTTTTTTTCACAAAAGTGCATCTTAATGTTTAACCTAAACAAGGTGTTTGAATTTTTCACACAGATGTGTGTTATGATTACACAATCTGCACTGGATATGCTGTGTTTGTTTTGCAGACAAATCTCATCCACTCTTCACCATAGTCCTAATCTCAAATCATAGCTATGGAAGTACCACCGTGCTAGTGAAAGCTGATTTCATCTCATTTCTAGTCTCTCTCTTCCCTCTGTCCACTTCCTGGCATTCAGGGATACATGGATCACTCTGGAGAATTCAGCAACTCCTGCTGTTCTGTCCTTCGCCTATGCTTTTTTTTCTCACTCACACTCCACGAGGATTTGGGGATAGGGAGCACAGGCTTGTCTCTGTCTCAAAAATGGCACTTCACACTTCATGCACTCCCTCTCACCTTAACATTTAATCATTAGAATTCCATGCTGTTGCTGTTATCTTCGTATTATTGTTATCTATCACCCACCTGGCCCCATGAGAGACTTCATAGAAGAGCTGAAACGTCTCTTGAGTCTCTTGCCTTGTAACAGGATTTCACTAACTCTCTTAGGTGATGTCAAGCTTCTTTCAGGCAAGCTCCACTCCTTTTGCCTTGTTCCTCTTTTCTTTTCATCTGACCTTTAACAACTGCAAAGGAAGTGGTCTGAACCGGGGCTGGTATGTATAAAATATAAAACCTGTTCAGAGCAGAATTCTGGTCCTAAGGGCCAAAACATTCTGAAAAACCCTGTAAAGTTGCCGCTTCATGAAAGGCTGAAGATTGGCAGCAACGTACAAAAAAAGAAATCTTAATATATGGAAATAACAGACTATTTCACTTCTCTGTTGCCTCTTGTGATTGTGTTTTTTTATGTTGCAGTGTCCAAATATTCACACACTCTCCTGCTGTGCAGGAAATAGCTGGATACAAAGCATTAATTGCCTCTACCATCTCCTGGCAAACCATTTTTTCTAGCTTGACTATTCAGGTGGAACGCAAATATACTCTTTGCTGTGTGCTTCCTTTCTTTCAACTCAGTTCTAGAGTTTGTATTGAGTTCCAGTGGGACTTGTGTTTAACAATTAGACGGTATCACTTAAACAGGGTAACTCTCAAATGCACCATTGAGTAAATTTAAAGTAGCTGTAATTGGGTGTTCTTGAACACATTCATGTTAGCATTGAAACTGTAGCTAATGAAATGTATTTTTCATTGGACCTAACTGCATAGCCTATATTTGGTTTATGAAACATGAACACTTTTTAAATTATTAGTAGTAAAACAGGATGTTATCAGGATTAGGAACAGCATGGCGACACAGGTACACTATATGGCGTGCATGTACCTCCAGTAATAGAAAGTTTACATGTTCTTCTGGTGCTTGTTGGGTTTGTTCCAGATACTCCAGTGTCCTCCCACAGTCCAAAGATATGCAGTGTAGTTTGATTGGCATTTTCAAATTGCTTGTAGTGTGGCAAATTGCTTGTGTGGGGGGGGGGTTACTCTGTGACCCATGGCTTTGCACATTTTGGGTTGAGGGTACAAATCCATCTTTTGGGTCTGTATGCATAGAGTTTGCATGCTCTCCCCATGGTTGGTGGTTTTCCTCTGGATAGTTTCCTCCAACAGTCCAAAGATATGACCCTGGGTAGGCTAACTGGTGCTTTCAAATTGCCCGTAGTGTGTGTGTGTGTGTGTGTGTGTGTGCATGTGCGCTGCATTGGATTGGCACCCACTCCAGGGTGTACCTTGCCTTGTGTCCATAGGTCCCTGGTATAGTCTCCAGGTCGGTCACTTTCACCCTGTCTTTCAAAGTGCCCTTCATACCACATTACAACATCTACTCCATGTCTACCTCCTGAAACACCAGCATCCTAACCGCCCTACCGCCCCTCATCCCTTTTATACTTTACAAGTTGAATATGTTGCGAATGCTTTTCTCTCCTCACTGTTTTCATCACTGGAAGTCCTATTTTCCTGATCTTTCAGACCAACAATGTCTTTTTACCTAGCTCCTTGGTTGTTCAATGTGCTACGATGCATCCAGACAAAATCAAGGGCAGCTGACAAAACACGGAGGCGACAACAACTTGATGCCGATCTCCTTTCATACCACTCTTGTCTATCAAAGTTGTCTTTTGATGCGACTGCTGCCAAGATGTCATTTTTAAATAAAATCACCTATATGTGAGTCCCACCAGCTCAATAACATGCCAGCTTCCCTGCTCAACCCTCCTCCTTATCCTTCACCCTCCTCCCCAGCAGCTGATGATTTTGGCACCTTCTTTGAAGAAAAAATTTACAAGCTCTGCCAACCTTTCCCTCCTAACATTTTTTTCTACACTTAACTTCACCTCCATCCTTTTAACAAGCTGTTCTCCACATTCTACAGAGGCAATTTGGCAACTTCTCTCATCCAGAACTCTCAGCAGCTTCTCAGTCTGCTAGATCCCATCCCATCCCATCTTCACACTATCCTGTGAGAACCTCCCCCTGTTCATCATTTTCATCATAATTAACTCCATTCCATTACACTATTCTATACCATTCTACACTACACCATCCTGAACAAAAACACAATATCCATATCAATTATTTCTTTTCTCTTGATGTCTTATCAAGGTGGTAGTTAAAATGATTTGTTTCTCTGTCTCATACAAAAATACTTTTTAGGACCATAGTTTCAGAGCAGAAAACTTCACAGCAGTTGATCTTGTGGTTGTTATTTAAAAGCTTCATGCTGCCAGGTCAGTCAAACTATCTTAGCTTCTGATCCTTCTTGATCTCTCAGATCTCACCAGATGAGGTGACCAGTCACAAAACTTTCCTGCATATCCAATCAAACGCCTTTTAATTAATCACCCAGCAATTTGGTGGTTTGCATCCCACCTGGAGGAATAGTATCAAGTGACATGAGGATAGTGTTTCTAACCCTCTTAAATTAGCCAGGAGACTCTGGAAGTTGGCCTCAGTCTCCAAGAAATGGAAATAATTAATATCTGGAGATTGTGATCATGCTGAAATGCTAAGTAAAAAATTGGAAATGTTTAAACATCTGAGGGAAATTATGTAATTTCATGGGACATAAGACACCATGTGGACTGAAAGAGTATCAATGGAGCCTGCAGGTCTAAAGTTAAATATGAAATTTTTACCATGGGCTTTGTCCCTTTTATTGTACAGTGGGGTCACCACATTGTAGCATTTGATCCACAAGATGTGCCACAGGTTTTACACAGATACCTTTCCATTTGCAACCCTCCCACTTTCAAACCCATCTTGGGACTGGCACTGCATGCAGTGGCAGGGTTGTATTGGGCATAGAGTTATGGGTCTTGCTTAATGATCCAAGTAAGTGACTTGACAGTGGCAGCGCTTGGTCCTGTGACTCTCAATGAGCAACCCAGAGTCTCAACTCCCTAAGCCACAAAGTTAAATACTGTATGCTAATTAAAACTATATTAAATATAAATGGAGTAAATGTAATTATTCGTGGCGAATACAAAAAATATATACAGTATAAATGAGAATATTGTATATTGAACCATCTACAAAAAATAAAATAAAAAAACACCATGCAGAATCTCAACTTGTCTGCCACAAAGTCTGAGTGTTTGGTCCTCTTCCATGTTCCCTTCACCTTCTCTCACAGTGAAGTATCCTTGCATGGTTTTAATAATACTGCTATGTCAATGACATCCAACTCATTCTCTTCTTCCTTCCCTTGGACACTTGTGATTTTGCATAGATCCTGGGCTGTCTGGTGGACATTTCCTGACGCATGGCAGCTCATCACCTGAAAATAAAATGAGATGCTGTACATCACTGATGGTTTATCACCATTTCAAGATCTTGTCATCTCACTCTATCTTACCCTCTGACAATTCTTGAAAACCTTGTGCTATTCTGGTTTCTGGCTAGCATTTTTTTTTTATCACTCATTGGTTATGGTGTTAACCTAATTGGGCTGCAGATTTCTCCTTTACATCATCAGGAGAACAGCAGATAAAGTTCACGCTGGTGCTTATTCAGGTTATTGTCTCTTTGAAATAACTACTTGTAATGACTACTTCTACTGTGTGGTTTTTCACCACATTCCCCGTTACTGTTGAACCCCAAGATTTTGTCCTTGGAGTATTAACTTTATTAGATGCCCACATAAGATTTAAAGCATTAATGCCTAACTACAAAGCCAAAAAATGAATCGACTCCAACCTTTCTGAAGACCCATTTCAATCCCTGTTCTGCCACACGTTCCCAGCTAACTATACACAAGCACAGCTTGAGCTGATCCACCATCCTTCAAGACACAAGAAAAGCAGGCATCAAGGCTCTTCTCTGTTCCGGCACCAAGATGATGAAATAAATTCTTCTTATGGTTTTCTGAACATCTGAGTCACACACAGGTTGTCATCAAAAGACGACTGAATGCCCACCTTTTCACTGAACACTTGAGGACTGCACATTAAAAGAACTCTCAACTTGTACTCTGCTTTCTTTGTTGAACCAAAATTTCTTTATCAGGGCTTTAGCTTTATTGTACTCTCGAAACGTGGCCTATTTGCACTAGTATGAGAATGTTTTTTTGAAAGGACCTCTATCTGTTACTCTGAAGAAGGAATCTACTAAGAGCTTTTTAAAAAAAAGTTTGCAACTTCCAAGTATCCAGAATTGTTGACTTCCCAGCAATTAGACCCAAGATTACAACTCGCAGCTGTCTGGGGCAGCAATTAGGCAGCCCAAAGTGTGGCACTATGCAATGTAACATAACAACAATAACAAAATCATATCAACTGTTTTAGCAGAATCGTCAACATAAAGAAAAACATTAAAAATTCAAAAGCTGATGCACAGTTTTCATGGCTGAGGCAGAGGAAAATAAAGACGCAGTTGTTTTAAATAATATCCGTGCCGCAGTTACAGACCATTTAATCAAACATAGCTTAACAGGCTGGTCAGAGCGTGCATTACACACTACAGACATTCAGAAGTGAAATCATGTGTATAATCATAACACATAATTCAAGTTTAGCACATCTGCACTGTACTGTATTTCAGTAAACTCGCTGCATGATTGAATGTGATTGGACACATTTACCTACTGTAACTGTTCATCAGGTTCCAATTGTTTTCACTATAATTCACTCTACACCCCACAGAGGACTGAAGGACGACCGCTTGCTGGTAGCATAAAAGCAGGACACACTCCTTAGAAAAAGAAGCAAAATCTTAATTTGGTGATAGCACACAGTGGCATCAAGCTAAGATAAGAGTTATCTTAGAAGATATCTGTATCACTAGCTCTGTGCATTACACCTCAGTTCTAGGATTCTGCTTACTAAGTCATTTCACATTAAATAATTCAAGTTTAGTGCTTTATTTAGAGTCCAGTTTGTTATAGACGACACAAGAAGCTAGGTTTAAGTAAAAAATATACAGTAGGAGAGTGTCAGAGGAGTCACACTTCATACCTCATACTTCAATCATCTCCGACTTTCAGAATTGTTGAAAGTATGACCTGTATAAGCTTGCTTGCCTAGACAAGAAATTGCAGAAATATTCACCTGATAGAATTTTTCACATTCAGAAATGGAACTGAAATTAAACTTTAACATTCTGCAACTGAAATAAAAATTAATTGGGAAAGTTTGTCTTGAGGTGGGCATTGGCTCAGTGGTAGGCTTGCAGAAGGCCATGGGTTGATCTTCAGCCAGTGCCCCACATACAGCCACTAGGGGTGCAGGGCATACTAAGTGCTGGTCTGAAACTAAGACAGGAATCGGACGGATCGGTTTGCATCAGCATCCAACATAAAAAAAATGTGCCAAATCGAATTTGAGGACTATTAAAAAGCTCACTGTGGTGGCACGTTAATAGGAGCAGCTAAAAGAAGAACATGTCTCATAAAGAGGAGGTTTCATCAGATTCTTGAAGGCATAATGCCTTGTTGAAATTAAAAAAATAGGCGTGGACTTTATTTAGTTCCTATTTAGTTTTACTGCAAAAGTACATGGTATGGAGATCAGCCATAATGTTATAACCACTGAGATGTGAAGTGAACAACAATGATCACTAACTATATACAAGCAACTGGTGACAAGATCATGAGCACCAAAGCCAATGCCTATGAGGACCAAAAGTCAGCCCAGGTAGTCTCATCAAAATAAAAAAAAATATTTTTTAAGAAGTCAGTGCTGGCCATGAGAGAAATGTGCATTGAGCCCATCAGGCAAAGACCTGAAGGCCGCCAACCCAACCTCTAAACTCTCATACTCTCCAGATCTGAATCTGATCAAGAACCCATTGGATGCGATCTACAGAGGCCCCACCGCCAATGCCAACATCCCATTGACAAACAACACAGCACACCCCCATAGGCCTTGGGTAGAAATGCCCACAGGAGCCAGAGCTGCCCATGCAGTATAAGAGGAACCTATGCAACACTGGGCATAATGTTTTGTATTGTAATTTTACGGCTCATCTACTGGGATATCCCTGGTTAGCTACAGAGAAAAGTTCCTTTATTGTTGAATAGGCGACAGTCTCAGTGAAAAACGAGGGTACTCTGTCACAGTTCCACTGTTCTTTGGCATTTTAACAGTCCTGGTTTAAGCAATAATAAAGGCTCATTTCATTTTGGTGGCACTGATTGTATTCTTTGATGGATTTCTAGAATCATTTAAACATAAGTTAAACATTTAGAATCAGTTATGGCCTCGTGCTGGTTAATATTGTGTTTCGTTGCACAGCATAAACTGATCTGATGATCCTACTTCAGACAATAATTTGATAATTAAAAGAATGTTTCAATGAAGAAATAAAAAAAAAAAATCATGAACTATAAAGTTGCAGTCACCATTAAGCCTTTTGAACTGTCAAAGAAGAACCACTGAACAATAACAACTTCCTCCGGTGTTTGATTCTCAATAAAATAGAGCAATGCATGTACACTAGAGAGCACTGGACAACGAGGCTGCAGCATAAATCAAACATGACCTTAAACTTAAAGTCAGGGACACCAGGGATTAATTAAAGCCCGAATAAAGTGCAGGCATACCAGCGATGGAAATTTTCATCACATACAAGACGGTCCACTCGAGTGAAAATGAGTGTTTGCAGAAAAGAAAGAAGGGAAGCAAAAGAAAAAAGAGACAGCGGGGGTAAAGAGAGAGAGAGAGAGAGAGAGAGAGAAGAACGGTGGTTCAACAGTGAACGTAATTAAAGATGGAATACACACAAGTCTTTACGCTCAGAGCGCTATTGTGTTATAATCGTCCCTCTGCAGACGTCCTGCTTCGCTTCTCTAGTTTGTTTAAATTGCGTATTTGTCCACAGACTCATTCCATAATTGGGCCTTTTGAAGCACATGTGTGCAAAATATAACAGGCTGCCTGAAAAAATGCTCCTTAAATGTCATTTAAAGAGAGACAATTTTTTGCTTACTGTACCTGCGTACAAGTTATTTATGCGGTCAGATTTTGACTACGCCTTTTCTATATACAGTAGAACACTGAAAACTGCAGGCTTTTTGAAATGAAATGTTTCTCTTTTGCATGTACCTGTCTATCATCGGAAAAGCGCACCAAAGCAAGAAAAAGTTGAGAAAATTGCCTTTAAAGATTTCATTTCAATTCCACAGAAACACACCAGCACACTGACAGACTAAAACGTTGATTTAATTTGCATTCACCATAACATGTAGTGTTAAAAAAAGAGATAAATGACGATAAGTGCTTACAGTACTGTATACTGTACACCCACCTTTATTCATAGCCTACAGCTGTTTCTTTTTTCCTGCAACATTTGTTTAACTAGCTCTATATATGCCTTATCATAGGTAAGTTTAAAAATAAATAGATACATAAATAAAACCACTTGAAAATCATTTCAGTAAATATGTTTCTGTTTTCATACATATCTGTCAAAGTATGTTATAGGCAATGTGGTCAAAGTATGTTTTCAGCCACAGCAACATTCATGGAAGGCTCTTTTATGCCAACAGTGTTGGTAGTAATTGGGCTTGGTACAGCTCAACAATCAACAATCAGCTAAAGTGCAACACAAGACAACACATGCACAAAAAGTGCCAATTTATCAAAAGAGTCAGACAGTGTAAATTTAGCCAAAGAGTCTGTGCAGTGTTGCTGTGGAAGTTGATTACCTGTGTGCTGTCGCTCACTAAGACAAATATCCAATACAGCAGTTGACTTCCTGAGCAATACAAGAAGTGGAAGTAAAAATAAAAAACAAAACAAAACACAAAAGCACTTGTGTAACAGAGCTACTATTCAGATGATAATATTTGAAAGAGAGAGAAATAAAAAGAAAATTATGCAGATATTCGGATATACAGTACCAATCAAAAGTTGTTGGATTTATTGTTCTACATTCTAATACAATACTGAAGATTTAACGCATACAGTCCGGAAGTTCTACCGGTTAGGACCACCACCACCACCAGGCTCCCCCTGTTAACTGCTCAGATGTATAATGGGATAAAAATGTCGCTCTGGATAAGGCCACGTGCCAAATACCATAAATGTAAATGTGGTTCTTGCAAGAACAGTATTATTAAGTGCATTTGCAAAACCCATCAAACAGGCCAGTGTTTTTGAGAACTTTCTAAGAAAACTTGATAGTTTTTCGGTCCAAGCACTAGGATAATACTATACTGTATGTAGAGAAATTAAAAGAGTTTTTACTCTCATAACTGAGTTCTGTTACTCTGCACAATCAAAAGTCCCGGTTTGACTTGATGGGCTTGCTGTGGTAACCTCTCAACGGGAGCAGACGAAAGACCAGCAACAACAAATGAACATATTATTATGTTCATAATCATTCCATAAATTCTAGTTAGCTTCATAAGGATTTTTTTAAATTCATGTAGAAAAAAGAAAAGAGAAAAAAGTTTAAAAAATAAAGTCTATTAATGATTGCTAGTCCTAAGAAGGCCTTTTATGACTGCGGTGATAATGAAGGACCAAGTGTTACTCAGAAACATTTGTGTGCTAAACAGCATGACCATCTGTTCCACTTAATAACAGGTATGCTTGGAAACACAGTACACTTGTCAACATACTTTATTTTCAATTAAAAAGAAGTGTGCATTTTACATGGCCTCTTAAACCAGTACACACACACACACACACACACACACACACACACACACACTGTACACAGAAAACATGGTTTACTCTAATTCCTCTCTGAAAGAAAAAAAATGTTGTTCCAACCCCTTCTAGGCCATCCGTGTGTGTATATACACTTTCTTTTCCTTGTTTTAGTTCTAGAGCTCAGCACAGTCCATGTTAGCAAAGCTGAATGCTGGTTTTCCTGCTACATACTTTTTTTGTTTTGCCCGAAATCAGTGTAAATTTTCAAATGCAGTGTGAGCACCCAGGTTGGGGCATGTCAATTGGATCGTGAGTGCACATCACTTGTTGTCTTACACAACAAGCAATTCAAATATGTGCGACTCTGACTTGTCATCAAATAGAGTTCACCTTCGGGTGAAGTCAGTATTGGAGGTACTTACTTCTTAAGAGATGTCTTCATGCATTTACAACCTCTAGATTAATATGATCTTTGGCATATTAATTCTTAAATTAGATCGAATCCAGATTGATTCCTAAAGATATGCCAAATCGGATTTCAAACTGTCCAAAGTTCTAGCCTTTGAAGAGCACTTGAATTTTAATTATAACGGCGATTGGTGCTGAAGCCTATCTCAGGAGACTTTGTGCCCAAGGTAGGATACACCCTGAACAGGGTCCCAATCCATCACGCCATCACGCCAGGGCACACACACTACTTTTGACAGTGGGAAGAAACCGGAGTACCTGGAGGAAACCCACCATGCACGGGAGGACATGCAAACATACAGAGACAAATTTTGTGAAGGGGGGAAGAACCTTCTCTCTCGCTTCCGCGGAGATGGAAACTATCACTTCAGAGCGCTCCTCTAGTGATGAGCCAGTGTGTTAGTTATTGTTAGAGGTGGTAACGCGCGGTCTAACGCGTACACCTCGATTCGCCGTAAAAATAAATAAATAAAATAAATCCCC
>JAOVVB010000016.1:3032833-3050393 GCA_028570985.1 Heterobranchus longifilis
AAGAAATAAAAATCAGGAACCATCATGGAGTTAGAAAGTGACCCCAAACTTTTGAACGGTAGTGTATATATAAGCAGAATAAACGTATTAAAAGGAAACAGACTATTTTTACAATAGTCCTTATTTATATTAATTTATTAAACAGTACTTAATATATTAAAGGCTTTTTTTATTGTGCATGTGCGTGTGTGTGTGTGTGCGTGTGTGGGTGTGAATTGTTATCACATTTTTATCTTGAGTAAATGTCACACCGGTTCTTTATCAGTTTGAACGTCGTTCTTGTCTGCGGTCCCTACATATAGTAACTTGGCACAAACTGTATCCTCGCTTAGATTTGTTTAGCGAATCAAAGCATGAAACCAAAAAATCAGTTCGAGTGCATCAAAGGAAATGTGATATATTGTGTATATCGTGTAACACGTTCTCCTACAAGTGCTGGTCGTGCCCTGGTGTAATATTACCTCAGTGAAATATTCTAATAAATTCCTCCCTGTGACCTTACAGCAGCCTGAAAGTTCTTATCCATTCACCTGTTTGTGTGCGTGTGTGTGTGTGTGTGTGTGTTTGCGCGCAATAAAAACTTGAGTGTATCAGAGCATTTGTATGTGCACCTGTGTCGCTCTCTGGCAGTCCAATTTCATGGTGTGTCTTGCTTGTTTCTGCGAGATGTTTCCTTCTTATTGAACGCTTCGGATTTGATTTGAGCAGAGGCGGTGGCGAGCACAAAAAAATAAAAAAATAAATAAAAAAACACAGTGGCACGTGTGCGCCACTCGTTTAGAAATAAATCACAGAGGCATCCGCTGGGAAAATGACTTTCAGCGGTGGAGAGAGCACGAGCGCAGAAAAGCACCGATTCCCAAAATCAGGCTGATGTTACGGTTTGTTTGTGTCTTTCTTTTTTTTTTTTTTTGATTGTTTGTTTGTTTTGTTTATAGATTTCTCACCCAGTTTAAAACTAGCATCTCTGATGAAGAACGGAATCCAAGTGCTGCTCCATCCATCATAGTTACTGACACACTCCCCAACATAACATAATGTGTAATTGATCTAAACACACACACACACACACACACACACCTGTGTTTGTGTCCTTTAATAACTTTTCTTCATGGAGACAAGCCAAATGTCCTCATAATCTCATGTGCTCCCATCATTATCATTATAGTTATGCTTGGTCACCAAAATGAAATCTTCACCCTAAGTGTATTCCCCATAATCATAAACCTCTATATGCTTACTTCCTAATTAAATACAAAACCCATTTTAAAACTCACATCCATTAAAAAAAAATATGCAATACACCCATTTGTGAGCAGCCAGAAAATACACTGCCCCAAAGACACCATAAGAACCCCACAATACTCTTTTGAATCATAGTGAACACATGCAAATACATAGATTAGCCCTTAAAACTATATAAACAACCCCTTAATAAAACAATCATGTAAAACACTGTGCACAGCCTGTAAATACATACATGACTACATACCCCTAAATGCCATGTTATCCTGTATACAGGGTCAAGGGGGGGGGCTGAACCCTATCTTGGGAGACTTAAGACACAAGGCGGGGTACACCCTGGAGAGGGTGCCAATCCAAAACATGAACAAACTCACACTACGGGCAATTAGGGAGCGCCAATTAGCCTAATCTGCATTTCTTTGGACTGTCGGAGGAAACTGAAGGACCCAGAGGAAACCCAACAAGCACAGGGCAAACTCCATACACACAGACCCAAGGAGGGAATCAAACCCAGAACCTGGAGGTGCAAGACCGCAGTGCTAACCACTAAGACACCATGCTTTCTACAGTACCAACCCTTATGACACTGTAAATACTTCTTAAACTTAAACACAACCCCATATGACCCCATATTGTCTACTCAATGAATGATGCACTGCTGCAAGTTTTTTTTTTTTTTTTTGCAGAATCTTTCAGGCTCAATCAGGTTGGATGAACACAGCCATTTCCAGGTCTCTCCAGAGATGCTCTATTGGGTTCAGGTCTGGGCCACTTCAAGATGTTCACAGAGTTGTTCTGATGCCACTCTTGTTTTTTTCTTGATGATATGCTTTGTGTGATTGTCTTGTTGACATGTAAAAAATAATTGCTCCAGTCTGAGATCCTGAGGACTCTGAAGATTCGCACAGGCTTTAACTTTTTCTGAATCCATTTTTACTTCTGTACTAACTAGCCTTCCAGTCCCAGTCACAAAAAAATAACCCCACAGAATGATGCACCGTGTTTGACTGGTAATAAGGTGATGCGTAGTGCCTGACTTCCTGATTCCAAATAGTTCAATATTTGTTTCATCAGACCAGAGGATTTTGTTTCTCATGGCCTGAGAGTCCTTCAGGTGCTTTTTGGCAAACTCCCAGCCAGCTGTCATGCACCATTTAGTGATAAATGGCTTCTGTCTGGCTGCTCTACCATAAAGGCCTGATTGGTAGAGTGCCACAGTGAAGGTTGTCCTTCTGTAAAGGTCTCAGATCTCCACAACGGAAGTCAGGATCTCATTTATAGAGACGATTGGGTTCTTGGTTACCTCTCTAACCAAGGCACTTTTTCCCCAATTACTTAGTTTACCTAAGCGGCAGATCTGGGAAGACCGTTGGTTTTCCAAATGTCTTCTATTTCAGAATTATAGAGGTTACCATGATCTTGGCCGCTTTCAATGCTTTCAATGAAATTTTCTTGTAATCCTGTCTCTCAGGTCCTCAGATAATTGTCTTGACCTCATGGCCTTGTTTTCTCTTTGAAATGTACATCTGCTGTGAGACTGTATAGACAGGTCCATGCCCTCACTAATTATGTCAAATAAATTTATTTAGGCACAGGCAGACTCCAATCAAGCTATATAAGCACCTTAATGATCACTGAAAGAAGTAGGATGCACCAGTTGCATGTATAATAACAATGGGTCTGAATACTTGCGTAAATGGTAGTGTTGGGAAGTTTTGATGATTTTAGTGACTCGATTCTGTGAATCTCGTTCAACAAAATGAACAAATCTTTTTTGAGTCATTTAGTTTATTTTGTTCTTTTGATCAGAAATAAAATAAAATGTTACAATTTCAATAAACAGACCTCCAACACGTCTACATACACAAATGTTGGCTATAGTTCCAGTAATAAAAATATTACAATTTATATAATATTTTAAAATTACAAATATTACAGCTAAGGACATATTATGGTAAAGAGAATGAGCAGCTCACCTTTCATCCAAATCGTTGGTTCTTTTGTCACGTGACTTTCATAGACGCTATGCAGTGCATTACACAGGAAACAGAATTGAACAGTTCTTCTCATGAGTCTTCTAGTCCGAGTCGTTCGTTCTTTTGAATCTATTGCACTGCATATTGTCTATGGGAGTCACGGGACAAAAGAGCCAATGATTCGGACCAAAATTCTCAAAGGTAACTACTCATTTCTGTTTCCTGTACATAACCTACAGAGGTTTCGCGATGCTTTGTGCATGCGCGCCCAGTAGAAAATAAACGAATCACTCTCTGAGGCTACTCGTTCTTCTGAGTCACATTAAAGAGTCTTTTAAAAAAAATTAATCGTTCATGAACGACCCATCACTACTAAATTGTATATTTCAGTTTTAATTTTTTATAGAATTTAATAAAACACTTCAAATCACCCTTGTCATTGTCCTTATAAACTTCATTTCCAGGCAGAACCTTTAAATATATTTCCTTACTATACTGTTCATTTAAAGGTGTATCTAAGATACTGTATTTACAGTATGTCCTCTTCCATTAGTGTGTGCACCTTAAATTCAGTAGACCTTAAAAAAAAAGCACTGTAGTGGGCATATCTGTGATCAGAGCAAACAAAAATGGTTAATCACAATATGCAAGACATTGGTAAGCCTCAAAAACGGAAAAAGGACATGTTAGTTTGGCAAACAAAAAAAAAAATCTAAATAGAAAATGTCAGTGTAATACTGGATTGTGGATAGATGAGAACTAATTGTAGCAGAATGATAAGCAGAGATGTATGAAGACAAAAAAGGAACTGCTGATCCGCCCGAAGTGTACAGTTCTATTTCGTCTTATTACGTGGGCATGTATGGCTGTACATGGAACTAGTTACAGTCACTTGTACTTATCAGTACTATAGTAAAGTAAAGTATAGTATAGTGAAATATAATCTGCTCAGGTTTATACAGTGCATTGGACAGCACATTACAGCCCGGATGGACGATGCGTCAGTGTATACTTTAAAAACAACCAAAGATTTATTTTTTCTAAGGGAAAGAAGTGGATTGATCGACAAAGTCAAAGTCAATCACCCGACCTGAGTCTGTATTTTACAACAGTTTACAACAAGTCAATCACAAGACAGGAACTTAAGAAAGCTGGAGCATTACCAGGGAAGAAACCCGGCATCTGGTGATGTCTATGACTTCCAGACTTCAGACAGTCCTTGACTGCAAAAAATTTGCAACTTCATATCAAAATGACTATATAATTTAACGATTATATTGTGCTTAAATAAATGCTACGAGTCTATACTTTGAGCTCATTTTTATAATTTCATTTCATATTGTGGTAATATTTTTGGGTCTGACTGTATGTGACATAAACGTACAGACCAACCAAATGTTTGCGACTTCCCAAATCCACGCCTTAAATATATTCCCTGTAAATATAGAAAACTGTAATAGATTTGCTCTAAAAGCACCGCCTTTATACTGTATATACACTCATTCTAATTATTTGTACACTTCAGGCATGACCCCAAACACATTCTCCCTAAGGGCATGTCTCATAAATATGTGCATCCTAAATGCATGATTACTAAATACATGGTACCAGGATATTATATGATGCCAGAGTGCATTAAATCCTTAAATATGCCTTAAAATAACACCTCCTAAATGCATGACTCCGAAATATTATGTGCCCTTTACATACGATACAACATCAACTTCTCCTAAATCTGCTATTATAACATTCGTTCACTCACCCACTCACTCATTCTCCCTTACAGACACACACACTCACACACACACACACACACACACATATATACACACACACACACATATATACACAACACGCACGTCCTCTCCTTGCCAGCCTCGTGTCAGTGATGGAACAAATTGGAGCAATCAGCCGTTGTCGTCGGCAACACGGGGCCAGGCTTTGCAAATTAGCATCCATTAGCATAACGACCCTGGCGCGAGAGAGAGGACGCCCTGCTGCGTATCCCACAATTCCACTGGGTTGATGGGTACACTCGTTAACGCGTTTGTCTTGGTTAGAGCCGAACTGGCAGCGCTGAACTTTACACACAAATATTTATTTAGAAAAGAAATTTGGCGTGGTGAGGACAAAAAAATAAAAGGGGAAGAAACTGAGGTGGCAAAATGGGAGGGCACATGCAGCGAGATCGGCGTTGCGTCTAGCTCTTTTACATTTTAACACAATCTAATGTCAATCTAAACAGGTGTGTGATTGAGTGGCATCAGGTGGTAAATTTATCAGACTGGACAACATAAGAGATATAAAAGAAATATTAGGAATATGTATGACAGGTTCAATCTCACTGCTAGCATGTGTGTGTATGTGTGTGTGTCTAGCTAGCTTAGTAGTATAAGCTAGATCCAAGCTAAAGGTGGTACAAATTGCCACTATCTGTCTGACTTTGGATGTATAGCCAAAGTAGACATAACCTGAAGCAGCATATATGTAAACCTGGGACACAGGGGAAACACAATGTAGGCACAGAGAAAGATCTTTTTTAAAACAAGATCATCATCAGAAAACATGATTGCATTTTCAAATTGCAGTTTTCATTGTCATAAAATACTTTGAAAATCTCAAATTATGCTAATTTTCTCATGAGGTCACCCTAATTTAACATCTAGTTGTTGTTTTTTTATGTATAAACCAGTGCGGTTTTTGTAGCAGATTTTTGTGTGTGCGTTTATGTGTAGTTTAGTCAATCATGTTTACTTTAACATTTTAATTTAGCCTCTCTGGTGTGCTTGCTAATGTGATTTGATGTCAATGAAATCACTCACTCTCACTCACTCATCTTCTATACCGCTTCATCCTGTATTCAGGGTCATGGGAGGCCTGGAGCCCATCTCAGGAGGCTTAGTGCATGAGGCAGGGTACAACCTGGACAGGGTGCCAACCCATCGCAGGGCACACTACGGGAAATTTGGGGACCCTGGAGGTGCAAGGCGACAGTGCTAAGCACTACACCACCGTGCCACCATCAATGAAATTAAAATTATTAAAAATGAACACAAGTATGTGTGTCTTATGAGCTTCGAGTTCAAAGTTTCATCAGTCCTGAGTGTGTAGTAGTAATGAAAATCCTCATCAGCACACGAAGAAAAAAATTAAACCTTAAATACACTTAAAAATTTAAGTGTTTGTATCCAGTAATTAATCAAGGAGTAGTGGCTCAGGTGGCGAAGGCTGTTGTTGTTGATTTGGGGATCTGAGGATCCAGGTTTGATTCCTGCCGGTGGAGAGTTGCCACACCCCATAATATCCAGCCGCTGCATGCAGTGCCGATCCCAAGACTGGTTAGAAAAATGGAAGGATTGTGTCAGAGGGGGCATCTGGCATAAAACCTGTGCCAAGTTGTGTGTGGATCAAATGGTCTGCTGTGGCAACCCCTTGACAGGAGCAGCTGAAAGAAATTATCTTACAATTAATCATTAATTAAAAATAAATAAATAAATAATTAAATAAATGATTTGTCACATGTACCTTACAGCACAGTGACGGCTCAACTGTAGCAACATGCTGGGGCTCGAGTCATACTGGACAGTACATGCCCATGAGACTTTTCCAATCAGCAACCCAGTAACCCGCAGCCTTATGGGTATAAGGTGTTCAACCATTATATAATCAGTTATAGTACATTTGTCTAAAGAAGCAAGGGGTTTTATGCACCTGGACTGTTAAACAGTAAGTATTGAATTTCATACCTACAGCATTTGCTAGAAGGAAAGCATAAGAGCAGTCTGATAAAGTAGAATCCTAAACAGAATTACAGGGTAGCTTTGACAAAAAAAAAAAGGTAATGTGCAATTCTACCTCTGATTGTGGACAAAATAAGGGACATCTGCCTCCCTAGAGAGCCTTGATGCGATGAGGATGCAGTGCAGTCAGTGGTGTGAATTAATGCGAGTCTGGAGGACAACAGCTGTTATCCATACTGATTGCAGAGTGGAGGTGATGGCAGTAGTAAGCGCTTGATGATACAGTACCCTTGCATAGCCACGAACACTGACCTCTCTTGTTCTCTTGAGTTTTTGGAGACTTCTGGTTGCAACAATGGTTGCACATTTGGACACACTACATCAATTCCAGTTAGCTAATGAGATTTGAACTTGTAGTACGTATTGCGGCGTATGGTGGTGGCCAGAAGTGTTAAGACAAAATATGCCATGTGTTATAAGTCTCCCTGTGCACAAGGCAGGTGATGTCACTGAAGCGTTGGGCTAATTAGAATCAGCAAATATGCGGCAGGACTTTTACTTTCTGAAGTCTGCACAAAAATGGTTGAATCTGGATTGAGCGAGTGAGTACTGCAGATGTCTTTTTGACTCCATGCCCAGTCGGATCCAGCAGATTTTGAAGAATAAAGGACTTCATACTAATTACTGATTGTTGTGGAGCAATTTCATCATTGCATCAAAATGTTGCTCTGTTGTTCAAATAATTGTGTCCTGCCTGGAAACTGTAGGGTGCTTTTTTTCTGTGAACACGCTTTTTTGCCCTCATCTTTGATTAGGTATGAGGAAACAGAAGGTATTGTACAGTAGGTTTTTTTTTTTTTATTTTAGAAAAGAGAAGGCACTTTAAGAATGTATTATCATATTATCTTATTTTATGTCATATATTGATGTTTTGTTTATTATTTATGTGATTATTTACTCACACTATACCGTTTAAAATTTTCAGGGTCATAGACAGCCTAGGGCTTATCCCAGGATACTTGGGGAACAAAGTGGGGTACACTTTGGATGGGGTGCCTGTCCACCGCAGGGCACACAAGCACATACACGATACAGGGAATTTGAAAAAAAAACAATTTATCCCATTATGCTGTTCCTCACATCATAGGAGAAAACCCACCAATCACAGGATGAAAATGCAAACAGATCTAAGGCAGGAATTGAACCTCAACCCTGGAGGTGCAAGACACACAGTGCTAAGCACTATGCCACTGTGCAACCTGCTGTTATTATGTCTGACTTTAATCCAGAAGCTCCTTTATATATATATATGACAAATCTGGTGTCTGGCACCTATTGGCACAAGTACATGAACTATAAAATGATTTTATTTAATTTTATTTCTTTTATTTCTTTTATCTTTCCTTTTTTTAAGATATAAAGGCCTGGCCAAAAAAATGCTGCTTGTAGCATATATTTCTGCATACTATTCACTACGGGTGGGCAAAAGAGCCAAAAGTTTGATATTATGAAAATTTAAAATGGCAATCCTGTATGTCATGGTGTACACCAGGGATAAATAAACAGCAGCCTGTGAATTTTCTCTGGCTTAAATTCAAAACATTTGACAACTACTGATTTTTTTTTTTTAATCTGTAAAGAAACACTAAAGTATTAAATATTCTCCTACCTGCAAGGCCTTTTGAATGTGTAACTATATCTACTGTGTGTGTGTGTGTGTGTGTGTGTGTGTGCATGTGTGTGTGTGTGTGTGTGTGTGTGTGAGTGTGCATGTATCATTTGTGTAAGGCTGCAGAGTGAAAACATCCATACTGTATGTGAACAGTGAAAATGACTGCTATTTCTAGCTATTAGACTGAAAAGGATGAGTGCTGTTAGTCCAAGTGTCAGAATAACAGCGTGGGGCTAGAATGTTAGTAAAGAGAAATTACTACTGAAAAGCTGAGACACGTTGCTATCAGAACTTCAGTTTTAAACAAGATCCTTCCCATTCTCAAGTTCTGTGTAAATGAATGAATCGCACTAGTAAGAGTAAATTTAAGGTTTGCTTCTTAATCTTGCTCGGGTAAATAGCCAATTTAAAAAGAGAGACATGATTTCATCACATAGCATTCCGCTCTGTTTATCTGTAATGAAAATAAAATGTAATGTACTACCTGTAGAGCATGAAAATGGGGCTAATATTGTTGTAAAAAATTAAATGTTTCAATCAAAGTGATATAATAATAATCTGGTATTATACCACAGGGCGGTTGAGTTCTTGCTTTGAATTTGGCACAAGGTGTTGATTCGTTTCCAGGAACAGCAGCTTGGACAGTAGGGCCGCCGCAAATCTCAGGATGTACTACATGTACAGTAAATGTACAGTTTTAGCATGTTACTAGAGGGTACTACTGTTAGACAATGAGGGATGGTGTGTGTATATATATTTCACTTTGTGCACAATTTTTTTTTTTTATCCCCTATGGTTGATGGAGGCCAATTTGCTTACTGGGAACTTCAATGCTGCCGAAATTTTATATATATATGTATAATGCCACTTTAAGAATAATGCATTTTACATTTTGTTCATTCAGTTGATTGGACATGATTTGGGAAGTCACACTCTTGTCTATATACTGTAGGTAGGGCTAAGGTCCCACGGTTAACTGTGCATGTCAGGCCAGAAACCATCCCATGAAATCCAATAATTTAGCTGTAGACTTTCTAGACAGGATTATATCAATGTACAGATCTGTGGAAGGATACAGAAGAATTTCGGACACTGAAGGTCCCAATGAGCAAAGTGGCCTCCTTCAACCATAGGGGATGAAAGAAAAAATGTGGACAAAGTGAATACTTTACACATTATATAGAAACCCTGAAACCCTGTGCAGCTGGGAGAAATGTCTCACCTCAAAATAAGTCCCATATTTATTTGTATGGGGTGGCCAAGGTGATACACATAGCTAATGTGAGTTGGCCAACGTACGGAACTAAGCCAAAGCCAATGTGATACATAGTGCTAGTATGGAGTGGGCAAGGTATTGCAAAAAGCTGGTATTATGCTGGCCAAGGTGATACAAATAGCTAGTAAGGGGTGGCAAAACAGATACTGAAAATAGTGCTAGTCATTTCCATTTTGCTATTCACATAAGTATATGTAAAATGAAAAGGCATTGATCACCCAATTATTTAAAATCACATTTTGTTACTGAATGCATACATTAAATGTCCCCTAATATTTATAATGAACAGTAGAACAGTTCTAAGGTGGTCACTGGCATGTCCAATGATACTTCAGGGGTGGATAAAACTCCAAGGCAAGTTGTTGCATAACTGTGGAGAAGAGGGGAGAGTTTGATTGGGGGTTAAGGTGGTCAGTGATTAGTCATGCCTTAACTCAACCCAAACCCTAAAAACCCTAAAACAAAGTGTAGCAGGGCAGAGGGGAAAATGTCTCACCTCAAAATAACTCAAAGTAAAATTTGTACTATGAGCTCCGAATGACTTTTTCCTTTCTGGGCATTTATAGCGACCAATCAAAGGAGTGGCGATATATGCCTCTGTCTCTATCCAAACTGTCTACTTGCAAACAAGTGCACGTTGACCAAAATTTCAGGTTTTGGAGAAAAAAATGTGTGCATGATGCACGTTTTCACACATATGACTTCTGACAGTATTGTAACACCAACGATTATTTATTCATGCGTTTATTGAAGGTGTCGAAACACCATTCTGGACCTTTCCGTCCCACTTTATCCCTTGGTTATAGTTGCTGGTGGATATGTTGATAGGTTTACGTGAGGAGAAATATCTAACATTTTCCTTGGGAGGACTCTCCAGAGTTTGAGCAAAAAAAAAGAATTTTTTTTGGCCTACAGCCAAAGACCACATTGGGTTCCACTGCTGTCAGCCAAGAGCAGGAATGTGAGGCTACAATGAGCTCCAGTGGGCTCAATAAAACTGAAGATCATCACAGGTCTTCTTCAGCCTGGCCATTCTGGTAAACAGTACTTGATAAAATCAAGTTGATGAGTGCTTTTGTAAACATGAGTATGACTAAAGACTATTATCTTTGACCATGAAAGAAAAAAAAAAAAACACCCTCCAAACCTTTATTCTGGGGTTGGCATAGTATTAATTATTTCCTCACCAGCTCGGTGTCACTGTGTGCATGCGTGTGTGTGTGTGTTTGTGTGGGTTTGGATTTTAAAGCACAGCCGCTCTGTGTCATGGTTTCTAAACATGATGCCTAATTTATTCATGACAGGTCCATATTGGCGTCAGGAAGCACACGGTCAACATGGCATAATCACGGTTGTTGTTCTGCCGCATGGCTGTTTGTTGTCATATGTCTTGCGTTTAATATTTTTGTAATTAGGTTTTAATTACACAGACCTTCTGAAACTCCACAGCAGCAAACGTTCCATATCATTTTGGTTGGGGTGGCTAAGGGCATAAACAGAGCTAATATGAGATGGCCAAGATGATAGGCAAAGCTAGTGTTATGTTGTTGAGGTGAAACAAAGAGCTAGCGTGGGGTGGCCAGGGTGATACTACAAGTTAGGATGGAGTGGCCAAGTTGATGCAAAGAACCGGTATAAAGTGGCCAAGTGATACATGGAGGCAGTTTAGGGTGGCTAAGGTGATACAATGACTGAGCGTGGGGTGGCCAAGGTAATACACAAGGGCTGTATTGTGTGGGTGTGGTGATGCGAAGATCAATTTTGGGATGGCTGATTCAAGGGATAAAAAAGGGGGTAGTGTGGTTTGGGCAAGGTGATAAACAATGAGAGTATTGTGTGCCCATGGTGATACACAGAACTAGTATGGAGTGGCAAGGTGATACTGTACACATAACTTATTTGGGGTGGCCAAGGTGATACACAGCGCTATTGTGGGGTGGCCAAAGTGATACACACAGCTAATATGGGGTGGCCAAGGTAATACACAGAGCTAATATGGGGTGGCCAATGTGATACACAGAGCTAATATGGGGTGACCAATGTGATATACAGAGCTATTAAGGGTGGCCAAGGTGATACACAGAGCTAATATGGGGTGGCCAATGTGATATACAGAGCTATAATGGGTGGCCAGGGTGATACACAGAGCTAATGTGAGGTGGCCAATGTAATACACAAATCTAATGTCAGGTGGCCAATGTGATATACAGAGCTATACTGGGTGGCCAAGGTGATACACAGAGCTAATATTTGGGTGGGCAATGTATTGCAAAAAGCTAATTTTATGGTGGCCAAATATCTATTATGGGGTAACCAAACTGATACATACTGTAGTGCTAGTCATTTTCTTTTCTCTATTTAAATAAATAAAATGAAAAGGCACATCCATTGCCAATGATACTTTAGGGCTGGCCAAAACTCCAAGTCAAGTTGTTGCATAACTGTATATCTTTGTGGAGAAGGGGTAAAGTTAATGAGGGGCCTGGGGTGCTCAGTGATCAGTCACGCCTTTACTCAAGAGATTATTCCCTGTCCCATATTGAAGATATGTGTGTGTGTGTGTGTGTGTGACAATAGACCAATAGGATGTTCTTCAAAAAATTAGCGGTCTTGTTAGTATTACAGTATAAGCACATTTTGCCTATTGAGTGGATGAATTCAGCGTGCAGCCTTTCAACAAATGTGTAAATTTTAATAGCAAAAAATTCTTTTTTTTTTAACGCTTAATTTTGAGCTAACAAAGACTCTTAAGGATTTCTCATTTGTATCTGAATAATGCAATGAGGCTGATAGGCATGTTAAGGTAGCTCATTCAAGGAAGATGACTGCAGCTGGAATTATATTTGTATTGATTCTTTAAATAATCATTTTAAAAAACTATGCAGTCTAAAAAGGTAAATAAAAAAAAAAGAGTCAGTTTATTTAAAGAACTTCTTGAGCCAGTGTGTTGACTGTGTAGTTTTCCAACAAACGCAAAGTTTGACTAGGAAAAAAACACAACACACACACACACACACACACACACAGACAAAATAAAATAAAATAATTATAATTTAATTGAAGCACTGTCACCTTGCACCGCCAGGGTCCGGGTTCAATTCCCGGCCAGACTTGATTCTCGGCTCTGTGTGCATGGAGTTTGCATGTTCTCCCCGTGTTCGGTGGGTTTCCTCCGGGTACACCGGTTTCCTCTCACAGTCCAAAGACATGTAGATTAGGCTAATTGGCGTTCCCAAATTGCCCGTAGTGTGTGAATGAAAGTGTGAATGTGTGTATGTGTTTGTGCCCTGCGATGGATTGGCACCCTGTTCAGCGTGACCCCGCCTCATGCCCTAAGCCTCCTGGGATAGGCTCCAGGTCCCCGCGACCCTGAATACAGGATAAAGCGGTATAGAAGATAAGTGAGTGAGTGAGTGAGGATCACAATACATCACTGAATCGATTGCCCCCCCCCCATCTCTAGCAGATATAGAGATTAATATCAATAATTATGATGATGATGATAATTGTAAGTGTTTGTACATCTCATTTTTTTTGCCTGTTGAGCCTCTGGAAGGCAATCTGACAATCTGGCCTAAAAGGTAACAACTCCATTTGCTTCTATTGACTTGTCCCAGTGCAAAACCTATTACCTGGATTATTGCCTACCAAGACATAGGCTGCCATTTCATTAAAGCAATGCATATACACGTATACTCTGTGGCTTTCTCTCTCTCTCTCCCTCTCTCCCTCTCTCTCTCCCTCTCTCTCTCCCTCTCTCTCTCTCTCTCTCCCACACACACACCCATACAGCATCTCGTCCTCAGTGTTTGGCTCATTCCACTGAGGGAAATTGAGTAAATGGTTTTTTTGTGGATTAGTTGATGTGGCCGGGAGTGTGTCCGAATCGATAAGGAGGCCGTCAGAGGCTGGCAGGCAGCTTTCAAGCAGGACCAGTGGCTGTCATGTCACACCGTTTGACCCCCCCCCCCAGTCAAAGTCACACAGCAGCCCATCCATCTGAGACCTAATGCTATCTTCATCAAATGAGCTCAGCATGCCCAACTGATTCGGTGTAAATGGAAGTAGAACGCTCAGGGATTTGGATAAAGTTGTACGTGATTTAACTTCACACGTCCCATCAGGTGGGCGGATAACACGAGGTAATTAGGATCCTCCACCGAGGATCCTCCTCCATCGTTCGGTTGTGTAATGTCTTAATATTTAACTTTTTCCAAAAACGCTTACCGTTTGTTTTTGAATAGACAGCTCCGTTGGAGACATATTGATATACAGTGTCTGTCAATAGCAGTTTAAACTGAGTATTTTTCATCCAATTTCTTTTTTTTAATGTGAATTTTAAATTTGCACATGAGAAGCCTCAACGGAAATGGGAGAAATTCTACATTTATTTTATTTTTAAGCTTACTCGAGCATGAAGCGCTGGCATACGGATAAAGAGATATGATAAAGGGCCACGCGAACCAATTTTTCAAATATTTGATGACAAAGCAGCGGTGTTTCCGTCTCCGCGTGACTGTTTGAGATTCACTGTGCCGTGTTGCGTTGGCTCTTTTGATTACATGGTTTTGCACCCTTTTCAGAATATTTGCATAAAAGTAGTTGATGGAAGCTGATAACTTCTTTTCTTTTGGATATCTGTTAAAATTTTTGAAACCTAATTACACAATACAGTGTTATTTTTAACGTTTAAAAAACAAAAGAACATTCTAAAATTGAATTTCAACAAATCCCTAAAACTTTTGTTCTCTTCAATGTGTTAATGTTTCACCTGCTTGAAATCAAATGCATTTTTAAACATATCACATAATCCCAGTTCTTTGGGATTTCTGTTATTTGTGGCTTTTCTCAAAATCTTTATTTCTTTTTTTATTCCTATTGATTTTTCTCTGGTGTTTGTTTTCTGATTGCTATTGTCTTTGTAGTAGTAGTTGTAATAATAATAATAATAATAATAATAATAATAATAAACTGCAGTACATACCTTTTTTCAACAGTTCCATCATAGTGTTATATCAAGGGAACAACATTTATAAAGTCAGGAGTGCTCCTCACCACCCTGCCATATGAATTCCTCTTCTACAAGTCCCAAATGTTTTAAGACGCTGTGATTATGTGCTCCCGGTTATTGTAGTCTCCTTAGTGTCAGCAAAATGAAACCCTTGTGCACGGTGTTACTTTCACAATTTCCGAATACTAGCTTAAAAGATTCTAGCTTAACATTAGCAATGAAAGTGGAAAATCAATCCTGAAGCTAATAATGTAGTTAGCCATCTGAACAGTGTTCTAGGAGACTCTGGAAGCACAGCATGTCTACAGAATGGACAGGAAAGTACATAGTGCTGGACAGCACCAGAGAATAATAGCTAGTAAGGAGCAACTTTAATTGCACTTTATAGCTGAAAGGCCAAGCGGCGAAAAAAGAGCACCCTTCAGAACGGCAGCCGAATGAACACGCGCTCTGGAGCTGGTGGACGGCTAAAAAGGTTTTATACAACAAGTCCAATAGTAGCCCTGGTATTAGCTTGCTAATTTCATTGGCTGGCTAGTCAGTTAGCAAATAACTTCAACACGTTCCGCAAGAAAGCAGGTGAAGTCTGTGATACAGATTCTTTGGGTCACGTGCTTTAGGTTGCAGAGCCATCACTTTTTTATATATATTTGTAAGTTTTAATGACATTAAAATGTATATTTTTATTTTCCATCGCACACTGGGAAATTTTCTTTCGTACATTGTTAATGCCGTATATATGTTTTTAAACTTCTAAATCAGGTTTCTACAGTGTGTTTGAGATGCTGAGTGAGCTTATGTCCATAAGTACCATACGTATCAGAAAACCCTATTGTTTGCCTAACAGAAAAGACTTATAACTCCTTTTTGCTCCTGCCCCTCCCCAAGCCTCGGCCAATCACTCTTCTAGGCTTCCCTGTGCGCCGGAACAGACTGGGTCTGATACCAACCCCCCGACACTTCAGAATAAGACTGGCTGCCCAAGTCTAGAGCGCTGTGACACTGCAATGATGGACTATTTTTCAAATTGATTTCAAAACTGTATGTAAGCAGGCGATCTTCCACCCTAGATTACCTATTGATTTTTAATATGAAAAGCTCATTATACAAGCAGTACTGCAACACAAAAAGCTAGCCAACCTTTGCATAAATCCTTTAATTGAATTCCCAGAGCCTGTGGTTCTACATTTTTTTAATTAAATCCATTTCTTTTTCTTTTTTTCTTGTAAGTGTTGGTGTTTAATTTGCATGCTGTGAAGTGGGTCCTGTCCTAGATAAAGTGCCATTGATCCTTATTAAAGCTCACCTCTGGGCCCGCTGAAAACCAACTGGGAAAATTAAATGTGTTCATGGTGCATACACTTATTCCCTGCATGATCGGATTAGGGGGGGCAGAGAGAGAGAGAGAGAGAGAGAGAGAGAGGAAAATGAAGAGAGTGAAGATGGAGAATGAGAGAAAGGCGGAGGCAGAACGAGATGAAAAGATTGAGAGGAAAATGGAGAGAATTATTATTGATTTGGCAAATATTATTATATTATTTTCTCTAGCTATAGCGAGGATACACTTTTTGCTCGAAATGCTTACACAGTTTCATCACAAATGCTGCTGTATATTTTTTTCCCTCATTGATCATCCAGCAAGTTATAACCGTCCATATGAATAGTGCTATTCATTTTTCTAATTGGCGGTTGTATGTTGTGGATATGGGGGTAAGAGTCTTCCTCAGCGTTTGTGTGTGTGTGTGTGTGTGTGTGTGTGTGCAGTTTTGCTGCAGCCTCATTTCATTTGTAATGATTGTCTGGGATCTCTCCAGACTCAGGCTCAGCCATAACAAGAGGTCATGACCCCCTACGACCCTGTCGCCTTCACCCAAACTGATTATTAAATATAAAAAAATTGCACAATTAATGTGTAACGTGGGCGAATGATTGTTAATTAGATATTGTCTGACAAGATTAGCCCAATGATATTATGTGAGATTGATGTCCTGATTGCGAGCCATTGATTAGGCTGTGCTGTGGGTTGGTGAGAAATTATGTCTTATGCTGTGCTGTGATTTTGTTTCAGTGAGAGATGTACGTTAGGGATGTAACCAAATATAAATACATGGTTCGGAATGAACATATGAGGGGCGTTCAGGTTAAACCGGGACTTAAAAAAAAGTAGAGACCTAGTAGGGGATTATTTCTTTATATAATCCCCTGCTACACTAATGCACTTATCACAGCGTTTCATTAATGCTTACTTACCTGGATACCAACAACTGAAAAGTTTTCTTAGTACACTGGATTTCATGCTTCCCGTCGGAAATGCTGGCCTCCCAGGAACTCCTTTAATGGCCCAAACATGTGGAAATGGCCTGGACTGAGGTCAAGACTGTACGACAGATGTGGCAATAACTCCAGTATGACTTGAACGGATTGAAATGTGTTCTAAATAGATACATATATATGAAGAGGTTTGTGGTTTTATTATAGGTTTTTTGGGAAGCTTGCCAGCAGAAAGGATATCAGGGCACCGTATTGTGACTAAAGGTGTGTGCTGCAGCTGGGATCCCTTAGTAGGCAAGAAAAAAAACTTGCTTGAGTAGGAAAGATGCATATATATATATATATATATATATATATATATATATATAC
>JAOVVB010000016.1:3062775-3074748 GCA_028570985.1 Heterobranchus longifilis
GATTAGATATGTCTTCAAGACGCGATTTCTGGAAGCAATCCCCAAAGCTGTCACTTCGTGACGCGGCGTGTCATTCCCCTTCAGGGAACTAAGGTTACAGACATAACCCTAGAGACGTTTTACTCTCATTACTGTGTTATGATTCCCTGGTTTGACCTGAACACCCCTTGTATATTAGAAATACTCTTTTACTGTATACTCATACTATACTATAATATACAATATTATATATTATATGTAATATATTTTGAATGTTACAGATATTACCTGTTTGGATAAATTTCAAAGTGACAGTGACGATTATAATTCTATGCAAAATATTACAAGCATTTAATGAAGGCATTTATATATGGACAGACATACAGAAAACATCTTAAATCTCCTCGGAGCTTATAGCGAGAAAATGGGCAGGGAGTAACTTGTTATATAAACATCTTTATAAGACAGCACAGGAAGGCAGTTATTTTAAATGTCGAATACCCCACAAATATTTGGCTATCATAAACAGCTGACCTTGCTGTGACCTTGGCCATGTTCAAATAAATATTTGAAATCCAATCAATTCATCTTATAATTTCGAATAAAACCTTCGACCACTCATTCTTGAGATATCGTGCTAATGAGAATATTTGGACTGAAGTACAGACGGACAGATGGATTGATGGACAACTGAAAAAAAGACATAATATTTCCACCACTGATCATATATGATATAAAGCATAAGATAACTTCTTAACTTTTTGAGAGGCTTACTGTAAATTAAGAAAATCTATCTATCTATCTATCTATCTATCTATCTATCTACAGTATCTATTAAAATAATATATGATGCAGTTTTAAGCATAAATAGGGAAAAGTTCAAAAGATCTGGTTATGTGTATAACCATTTTATGCATGAAAGAGTTAAATACAGAGACGAAAGAGAGGCTGCTGAGAAAATGACTGAATGACTGAACAAGAGAACATTAATCAAATGGTGACCCATAAGTGCAGAACAAATTAAGAAACGAAAAACACAACGGTGACTGAGAAATCACATCAGTGAAACAAAACAAATCATAACAAAAGAAAACAAATTCATGACAGCATTAACTCAAAATATAAAGGGTAGAACTTGATTGAACATCACACACTAGTTGCTGATTGTCTTCAGCCTGAGATAAGGGGGAAACAAAGACCTATATTATGAGGCTAAATTAATCAATTAATAAATTAATAATAAGTGATTATTATTATTATTATTATTATTATTATTAGTAGTAGTAGTAGTAGTAGGTTTAAAGGTGTATAAAAGTAATGGTTTAAAGGTGGCATGGCATTAATATATGCTGAAAACATATCTAAAGGAGGTTGAGTCATTCTAATTAAAGAATCACTCTTCACTATAATAATAAAAGCAACTTCATATTAAAATTGTTTTATTGCTGGTTGATTTAAACTAATTTAATTAAGCTGGTTGATTCAAAGCTCCCTGTCATTTGTTCTCATCCTCCTGGACCTCTCAGCTGCATTTGACATGGTCAACCACAATATTCTTTTGTCTATCCTCTTGGAATCTGTGGCACGGCATGGCAATGGTTTGCTTCCTACCGAGAAAATTGGTCATATGAGGTGATATGGAGGGGATTCACATCTGCTTCACACAGACTCTCCACAAGGCTCAGTACTTGGTTCTCTTTTTCTTTACCCGGTCTCTTGGTGAAGCCGTGTAGGATAGGGGTAGCTCAGAGGTTAAGGTATTGGACTAGTGATCAGAAGGTCACAAGTTCAAACACCACCCCCATCAAGTTGCCACTGTTGGGCCCTTCAGAATGGCCCTTAACCCTCAACTGCTCAGATGTATAAAGAGATAAAAATGTAAGTCACTCTGGATAAGGGCGTCTGACAAATGCTGTAATGTACTGTAAGTCATGTCCTTGCATGGCTTTTCATAACATTGTTATGCAGCTGGCATGCAACTCATTCTCTCCTTTCCTCCCCCAGACACCCAGGTTTCCACCCAGATCTCAGCATGTCTGGCAGATATCTCATCCTGGATGACAGATCATCTGCTGAAACTCTAGTAAAACCAAACTGCTTTTCATCCCAGGTGATTCATCCCTCTGTTAAGGCATTGAGACCTCCCCGGATGACAATCGAATCACTCCTTCATTCACTGGCCATAATCTCGGGGTGACTCTGAAAAATAAACTTTGATTTTCCCCACACATTGCTAATCCTACTCACTCTTGTTGATTTTTTTCTTTTCAGCATCAAAAGAATTCGCCCATTTCTTTCAGTACAGGCTACTTAGATGCTTGTTCAGTTCCTTGTTATTTCAAGGCTGGACTACTGCACCTTACTGACTCACAAGGTCTGCCTCTGTTCACCATTTGTCCTCTGCAGCTGATCCAGAATGCAGCTGCATGTCTCATCTTCAACCATTCTAAGTTCTTCCATACCACCCTACTTCTCCGCTACCTGCACTGGCTTTCAGTAGTTGCCCGCATCAAATTCTAAACCTTGATGATTGCCCACAAAGCTAAAAATGTCCCAGCACCCACTTACATTTTAGCACTTATCTCACCCCATTCTTTCCACACCACGTTCCTTCTTTGCTAACAATCTTGAGACCCATAGTGCTATGTCTTTACTAAATCTTCCATAATATGCAAAAAAAAGAAAAAAGACCAAAAAAAAATGTTAACTCGCTTTGCTTGGCTTTCCTCTGACATCTCCCGGCCATACACGCAACTTAGCCAACAGCATTCGCTCATATGCTAAAACTGCTTCGTATCGCGCAGCAAATTTCTTGCAAAATGTAAATTCGTAAGGTAAAAATTTGTGAGGCATTCCTCTGTAATTTTATAGAAAGTATACATTGATCAGTCACAAAACTAACACAATCTACAATCACCAATTATACACCAGTAAAATGGTGACAGGATCTTGGGTTCCCAAGGGTCACCCATGCACAAGGGGACCTAGGAACATCCCCTCTCATAGAGATCTCACAGAAAAGCCAATGCGGCACACATTGCCAAAAAAAAAGTCTAGCTGGCAATGATAGAAATGCATGAAAACACTCAGTGTACCACAGCCCACTGTGCACAGGCCCAGTAGACAAGGATCCCAAGTTTGCTGACCTGGCCAGCAAACTCCCCAGATCCCAATACAATTAAGCACCCATGGGATGCACCGGACAAACAAGTCCGAGCCATAACGATCACACCACTCAAAGGATCTACTGCCAATTTTCTTGTGCCAGACACTAAGGCACTAGCTCTAGAGTTCCTGCCGAGTCACATCCTGAGGGGTCAGACCTGCCTCGGTGGCACAAAATTAACCGCAATTATAAATGGTTAATGGTTTTACCGTAAACCATTAACGGTGTAACACATTTAAAGGTAAAACCTTTTACTTCTTTTACATCATGTTTATTTCTGATGCTGTGCAGAATAAATATAGGAGTTCGGAATAAAAACCAACAGTTGACTTCTCAGTTGTGGCAGAAGTTTATGTCACAAGAGATGCATTTACTCTGTTAAGAACAAAGGGTTCACTGAGTTGTGCAAAAATAGTAACAGCATCATCACCAGCAGTGCAAACAGTGTGAATAATGTTTAAAAATACATTTAAAATATACCTTATTTAAAAGAACCATTGTTTACACTAATTGCAAAAGACAGTGATGGTACTTTTGTTAAACAATTTAGCACCTAGGTGCCTTGGTCATGTATTTATTTTTCATTTATTAGTTATTTTATTTATTTTATAAGAAAGTAAGATATATATCTTTATGTGCATTTTCTTCCTGCCTTACCAAACCTTGATTTCAAAACCAAAGTATGTATCAAACCATGATCTTTGTATATTGTTAGACCACTAGTACAAAACTATTTTGTGTAATAATAATAATAATAATAATAATAATAATAATTTGTCTTTATAAAGTGCTATGGTATAATAATCATTAAATATATTCCCCAATAACAGCATGCTTTATTCCTAACATAACTAGCACCTAATCTATTATCACCTTAATACATGAACACCTAAATCCAATTATTGTTTCTGCACTTACATTATTTTATTGTATATTTTTTTTTATATTTTGCAAAATATTTGCCATCTTACAAGGCATAATGACAGCAGTTATTATTTTCAGCACAAGTGAAAATTTTTGTTGAATTTTGTCCCATCTGTGTTTTTTAAAATATAGGAATTAACAACTTTTTTAATGAATTAATTTATTTATTTTTTGCTAATCTGTACTGTGAGATGGTAATAAAGTTCATTTGACACAACAATACTTATCTGTTCTTGTAATAACACTCAGCAGCTGCTACGTTAATTCCATCTGCGCTATCAACAAAACCTAGCAAAGAAAAAAATTCTGCCTATCATTTCTGCTATTTTTAAACGTCTCTCCTCTCCAGTTCTCTCCTCTTCTCCCTCACACCCCTCCCGCCATCTTCTCACACAGAGAGAGACACTAATGAATAAGATAATTACCCATTATATTTCTTTCACAGATCTTTTTTTTTAATATATCAAATCTTTTGTGCTTTCTTCATTACACTTACCGAGATTATCCAACAACGACATTAAAAGGCTACGTGACATTAAACACAAGCTCTCTTTCTCTTTATCCTGAGCAAATGTACATGCAAATTACGTGCCATTTGGCGTATCAGCGTCGTGTCATTAAACATAGTTATAAAGCAATTCTGTTGAAACGCGCATTTGTGCTAAAGGTCAACACTGGCATTTTTGGCCGAATAAGCGTGGTTCACTTGTTTGCCATGCAGAAAAATGACAAACACCTTAAATTATTTTATGACCCATGGCTTTCTGGAAAGAATTTAGAGCAGTTTAATCAAAAAGGGATATGATGTATATTCTTTTGAAATATTAGCAGTGAGTTAATTACGGTTACTTGTATGGCAGATGCTGTGGTGGGGAAAAAAGTGTAATTGTTGATTTGGAGAAGTTTCTTTAAAGAGATTTTCATTTAGCACTTCTGGAAGGAGTTGCAAATTTCTTGTTTTCCAACACAGGAAAAAAAATCAAGATGATAATTAATTAAAAGAAATTAAGATTTTAATGGGTATCATAGTGCCACGGTGGCTTAGTGCCACCATTAGTGCCGTGCACCTTTAGGGTTGGGGATTTAAATCTTTCCTCCAATCTCTGTGCATGTTCTGGAGTGTGCATGTTTTCCCCATGCTTGGTGGGTTTTCTCTGGCTACTCTGGTTTCCTCCCATAGTCCAAAGCCATGCAGTGTAGTTTAATTGGCTTTTCCAAATTTCCTGTAGTGTGTGATTATCTGTGTGTATGTGTGTATCTGTGTGTGTGTCCAGTGCCATGGAATAGGCTTACTGCTCCTCATGATCCTACACAGCATAAGCAGTGCATGGGTGGATGGATGGATTTATAAGCATGTGCATAAAAGTCTTATTATCTTTGACATTTTCTAAAAGTCAAAAAACTATTCATTAATCCAAACCCTTCCAAACTGTGCCCTGTTTATTAATTATACATTCTACTTAAAATTTAGGTAATTATTCATGATTTTCCAAAATGGCAAGTAAAGTGAATTTTTTTTTCTACAAATTTTGTATAACTGCAAAAAAAGTTATATAATGACATCATTGAGGAAGAGCTTTAATAAAACGAATACAGTCATAGGACAATTCCATAGTCAAAGGACTTTTTTTTTTTTTTACATCTTAAGTCTTCTGTTTTAAATCACAGATCAGGTGCATTCAAGTGCATTGTCAGAGTTCATAGTCATTGTAATATTCCTGCTCTGCACACTGACTGTGAAGTTTGTCACTGGGAAAAATCAGTGCAAAAATGCATTCTAAAGTTAATATATTTTACATTTTATCTTTTTACGTATCTTATATTTGAAACAAATCTCAAAGTGTTCAAAATGATGCTCTGATTAAAAAGATACATTTTGAGACCAGATCAACAGTCTATGGCGTTCTCAAATAGTCTAAGAGAGCAGTCCATAATTACAGTATATTTAATTCAAATTTAAAGATCCGAACTTGATTTAGCTCAGTCGAACTGCAGAAGCTTCAAATGAATCTCAGCTGAACTTTGAAATAAATTTTTTCATGGAATGTGGGTTGTGGGGTTACTTACATTGATTACTAATCAGTGTTGGGGCACGTTACTTTTAAAAGTAACTAATTACATTACAAAATCACTGTCATTAAAAAGTAATCAGTTACATTACAGCGTTACTTTCTGATAACAGTAACTAGTTTGAGTACTTTTCCATTGCAGAAAACGAAAACTCCTTTTTGATTCCTCATGCATGTTGTTTTAGTCAAGACCTTTATAATTATTCTACCATCATCACTCAGCGAAGTTTGGCCCATAATCTGTTAACCACTAATACCCCTATCTTATCTACGCGGTAAGTACGATTCATCATGATTCACCGCGAGTTTTGGCGCTGTGATTAGGTTTCCATCTTTCCAGGGGTGGGTCCTCGCATAGTTGAGATAGGGGTATAACAGCAGGAATAACAGAGGGGGGCCTGTACTATCCACTGTATTTATCCAAGTACTCTAACGCGTTACACCCAACACTGTTCGTAACAGATCTTTAAGTATTAAAAACTAGTAAAAGTATGTAAAACAATGAAAGACTGTGTAAGATGCATTTGTTTGAATGGCAAAGCAACCCCGCCCCCACTCTTCTGCTCCACACTCCAGTCAAGTAGGTGGCGGTAATGCATCAACTACCAATAAAAACAAAAGAGAAAAAAATAATACTGTTTCTGGCATAACATGGGAAAGATGCAAGTGGTTTTAATATATTGTACATCCCTTCGGAAAACAAAAAGTAATTCCCTTAAAATTAAGAAAAATTAAAAAAAAGTATTAAACCAAGTGTCCTGAATACTTTGCTGTGGAGGAAATCATACCAGATGTTTAAGTGCTGATGTCTTCGATAAATGTTAAACAACCTTTTACTGAAAGTATCAACATTTTTATCATATAACAGTAACTTTATTTGGAGCGTTCTCCATACACGAGAATTATTTGCAACTATAAAAACAATAATTCTTAGAGCGACCTTTAAAAGTATTAACCTTGTGATCTGAATTACATTCGCTACTACGATCAGAGATCTTGTTATAGAAAATTCATTAACATTCTTACCAACCTTATTTCAGAATGTAACAAAAGTGTGATATAAGTAAATGCATCACACATTTAAAATACTGTCCAGAATTTGTCGTTGAGACAGAGCCAGAGTTTTTTAAAGTGTATTCTCAAGCAAGATAAAACAATAATGGGTATAGAAAGGAAATAAACAGTCATGGGAAACCAGGTTGCTCAGACAGGAAGAGGGCAGTGCTGTAACAAGGCCCTTATTATACGTTTGGTTTGTTTAATCTATGAGTGAAAAAAGGGGTTAAAATGAAGAGCAGATGAGTAATAACTCCTCTTATTGTAATAGCTCTATACACACAGAGAAACTAGTCAGTCTGTTAGAGGCAGGTGTGTGAGGGAGATGTGAAGACTGCAAATCAAATTAAGAATTCTAGGTATTTAAACTTTATTATTATATATTTTTTAATTAAATTATTGTTACTCCTATGTTAAAAAGAGCACCACAGTAATTGCACTGAGAAATGATAACAGGATGGTGATTATGTGCTAGATCGGAGTATGTAATGTTACTGGTAGACTGATGAAAGACTATATCAAGGTGAAATTGCTACACACAACTGAAACTCCTCTAATTAAGCTATTTTTCTACAAAATCTCTGCAGGCCTAAACATTCTGGTGTTTTTTATAAGTATACCAACCATGAACACTATTAAAAGAGGAAGGATAGGGGTCATCACCTTTTCTCCATTTAATATCAGAAAAAAATAATCTGAGTTTAATGAGAAAAATGACTTTCCTGCATTTATTAAGACAATTTATACGACATCAGTGTTAACTTAGTAATCGTTATCACAAGGGATATTTTCTATAACAGCAGCAGGAAGGGCAAATCCCAGGTTTATCTTAATACTCTCGTTCTAATACATTTCTATGGAAACTGCTGATCCACAGAGGCGTGCATGAAAGACATTTTACATAAATCTAATCCAAATCTAACAATAAACACAAGAAAAGATGTGCTGTTATTGAATCGAGACATAAGTGGTGATGGTGAAGCTTTCTGTAAGGATACCTCAATTCAAGGTTTAGTCAAACAGTGTCCAGTTTAAGCCCTTTTGTAACAGTGAATATTCAGTATATTTGCAAAGTTTAAAGAGCAATGTGTCCTTGCTCTTACAGTGTAAATGATTACTGGACCCAATCCATTTTATGGATGAATTAAAACAACTTTAGTGTCGGATTGAAATCCGTCAGAGCCAAACTACAGTACGTTAGGCAGCAGTTCATGTCATAAGATGCAGATCACATCCAGCAATATAGTTACTGTATGCATATGTGTTCCTTATGAGACCTACGATCATCTTTCTCTCAACTCATTGTCCTCAACTAGATCAATCCATCTTAATTAAATAAGATAAAAGAATATACTTAGCTCTTTACTACATGCAAGTTAACACTTGCGCTTCAATAAACCAGAATAAACGTACCACAGAGAAGCTTCATGTCCCGAACCAAAATCAGTGATGGCATTTCATGCCAGAGTTTGAATTGTGTTTATAAAATATGCAGGCATCGATATGGAATTAATCACATTCAATCTTTCAAGCGCTCATCTTTCAGCTGTCTCGGGTCAAGACTGACTTATGAGAGGAATGAATTATGATTTACAGCAGCAAAGGGGATTGTTACACGCAATATAACTCACCACAAACCATCATGCCAGAAATAGTGTATTCTAGGGTGATCATACTTATTGATATGGTCCAATCCCAAAATGCACATGATTAAACTCAGCCCTGTGACTCACTCAGCCCACTCAATAGCATGCAGTAAAATAACTACTACTATACTGGTTAGTATTTATTATTATTACTACAACAAGGACCATCCAAAAAATAATGCAAAAATGGGCATTTCTTTTTTTTCTTATTTTTTTTTTTTACAAATTTACTTACATAGATTGTTCAAATTGCACATGTTGGTAGAGTAACTCTTCCTCTTTATATCTTTACAAAGGCACTACTCAACATATTCTCCTTAACATATTCTCCTCCGTACTATCCTTGAACCCGACTATTCAATCCTCTTTGAAAATCCCCTCTAAGTGGTTTGATCTCAAATTCTGGTTTCGCCTTTAAATTTAAATCTAAAAATTAAAATCTTAAATTTAGAAAAGTTAAATTTCATCCATCTGTGCACATGTGTAGTGACAAAGGGGGATTTTCAAAGAGGATTCGAGGGTTGGGTGCAACCATGACACAAATGCAACATTTGTAATGGAGACCATGTTGAATAGTACCTTTGTATAGAGGAAGAGTTATTCTAATAAAATGTGGAATTTAAACAACCCATGTCAGTTAATAAAACCAATTCTATATGATGGCTACTTTTGCATTGCTTTTGGTACATTTCTCCTATTCTTAATAATCAAAAAAGTTGCCAAAATGTCATAATAATGTATTATTTCATATAAAGTAAATAGCTGATTGCTCTGATGTATACAATCTACATGAAAATCCACCCAAAACACTTTGCATTAGGCATGTTATTGTTTATTAATCAATCATTTAAAAAGTAAGATTATCATTAAGATTTTAATCGATTAAAAGTGTAGTGTAGATTAGGGCTGAAACAATTCCTCGAGTAACTCGAGTAATTTGATTACAAAAAATGATTGAGGCAAACTCTTCTGCCTCGAAGCTTCTTTTAATTAATTTTATAAACTTGCGTTATGTTTTTGCACAATTATTTGTTTGGCGTGACAGCGTTAAGTTGCACAACTTAGTGTTTTTGTATAGTTATTTATTTTAATGTGTGCCTTAGTTTGTTTGATACTTAAAGTCATTTGAATTACCTTTCCTCTTAGTTTTTGCAACTGAGAAAAGGCTTTAAAATAAGAACGCATGGCGCCGTAATGCACTTAATTCATCTCAGTCAACTTTAAGCTGTTCCTTGTACTGTGAATAATGACGAGGTTTATTTTTGATCAAATGCTGTATGAATTTAAAAAAAAATGAAAGTTGATTCTTCTAAAAAGAAAACCAATTAATCTTTGTTTCTCTTATATATTTTACATCGCTGTTTCATTAAGCAAAAGTACATTTTATCCGATTAATCGATTACATTTTTTGGTAGAATACTCGACTACTAAAATATTCGAAAGCCCTACTGTAAACTCACCTGTCTTTTGTGACCTCATTACTGTATATTGTGTAAAAGCACCACCTTGCCTCCAACATCATTACTTCCTTACAGTACCTGATATTTTGCACTACTACAATATACACCCACATTCCACACTCACCTTATGTACATCAGTAAACCCTCAGGTTCTGATTAAAGAACATTTTAACCTGTTACAAGTGATGGAACCCTTTCACGTGCACTGCTAACCCTCATTAATCAGCTTTACTCAACATAATGAAATATAAAACACGACAGCACGTGTTACCTTCAGTCCGACGTGTCTATGTAACCATCACAGAGCGACAGAAAGCATTTAGTGTGGCGGAAAACACACGAAAAAAACAAACAAACAGAGGCTCCCATCACGCGCCTGAAGCTCTGGCTCTGCTCGGCGTCGCGTTGCTCTTGACGTCATCGAGACGCGACGAACAGTGCGTGTGTGTTTGTTTACCCAGGCAGTTAGCGTTTGCGACTTAAAATGCGGCTTCTTGCTTAATACGAAACAAATTATACGGCACGTAAGATATTTTGCAAAACGGTACACTAGTCTGAGACAACGTTTACAGCTCAAAAAGTGCATTCAGCAAACTTAAAAGTGTTTTTTTCGATTTTCTTTTGAACGTGAAGTGGATAAACTCCTGTTCGGCCATCTTTGCTAACTTAGTTAGCTCTCCGTGCTAGCAGGAAGGGGAAGAAAAACTCTTCTGGACTTCATTCAAAATAAAAGGTTAGTTGCTGTCAAAGAATTTATAAGTACATGGCATGTTTTGGGTGTTTTGTGCATGCTGTGTGTGTTTATTTTATCAGCCAGGAAGGTGAATGTCAAAATGTGTCTCATGCTTCATCTTGGGCTCAATCCCAAATCACTTAGTTTAGAGCAGATGAGAGCACTAGGTAGGGTGTAGAAAGTTCTAGCTCTTATCCCGTGTAAAGTGCTCTAATACAGAGTTTAGTGATGAGGATAATCATTAAGCACATTTCATTTGCAACACTTCATCTGTATAAATCAAAGAAAGGTTTTGTCTGTACATTGGTCAGAACATTCAATGTTTTTTTTAAAAAATTTTTTTTTTACATTTCATACATTGGAGGACCTGAAACTTGTCTCAGAAAAGAAATTCTGTCTGTCTGTCTCCAAGTCCCTCCAGATTTTGTAACAGCATTGCACGGAACTGGCTGGACAGAACTTGAAGAAACTTTTGCAGTACTGTACTTGGGTATTTGCCTGAAGTTAAACCTGCACATCAACAGAGCCAATCAACATGATAGTCTAGACAACATATGCAGAAGACACACACACACACACACCAGTGTGTCGCAGCATGACTTACTCCAAAAAGAATGCACTAAGAAAACTGAACCTTGTGCCATACTGTACATTTAATCATTTAAAAGTTAGAGTAGAAGTGAAGTTATAAGCAGTTTTGACAGCGTACTGCGCATGCGTCAAACTGTGGACACGTCTTAAACTGACCGCTGGACAGAATGTAATGAAACTTTTGCAGTACTTAGATATCTGGCTGAAGTTTAACCGGCGCCGTCAGTGAAATCAAAATGTTGAGTAAAAGTGATGTTATGAACAGTTATGTGCCGGATTTAATAATCTACTTTAAAATAATCTACTAATGCGCTACTGTCTCAATGTAAACAAACACCTGCACCAATAG